>JAJIBD010016589.1:0-14080 GCA_021461705.1 Cryptotis parvus | reverse complement strand
GCGATGAGGAGCTGAAGAAGCTGACCTGGCTGTTTGGCTGCCCCTTGCTGTTGGATGACGCTCTCTCGGAGTCCTGGCTCCTTCCTGCCTCCACTGACCTGCTCCTGGAGGTTGGACCCAGGCAGGTGTCTCAGGATAGCTGGATCCTGGAGATTCCAGAGCCTGTTACTCCTTCAAACTCACTGCTTGCTCCTTCAGCTCATTCCTCTCCTCCTCCTCTGGTGATCCTTGATTTTCTTCTTTCCCCATTCATTCTTGCGTGTGTCACGTGTGTACATGACTTCTCCTTGCGGAAAATGCCCCTGAGGACTGAGCCAGTTTCCTTGGCGTATTCTCTCTGGAAGGTTACATTTTAAGGTGTTGGAATTGAGAAATTTTAATGCTGGAAAGACAGGTATGGTTTGATTTGAGTGATTTATGTTTGTGTGTGTGTTTGTTTTTCACCTGGCGGTGCTGGTGGTGCCTAGGATTGAACCCAGGGCCTGACCCATGCATGCTAGACTGTACTGTTCTGTATTCCCCAGGGCCTGACCCATGCATGCAAGGCAGTGCTGTTCCGGTCTGTATTCCGGCTCAAGCCTGGTGAGCAGGCTGCACCGCCGCTGCTGTCTTTTTTCTTTTTTCTTAATTGAATCACTGTGAGGTAGACCGTTACAAGGCTGCTCATGATTGGCTTTCAGTCACACAGGGTTCCAGCACCCATCTCTCCACCAGTGCACATTTCCCACCATCAATGTGCCCCGTTCCGTCCCACCCACACCCCACAGCCTGCCTCTATGGCAGTTTTCTTCTGTCTCTCTCACCTTTTCCTTTTGTACATTGTATTTTGCAAAACAAGGCATTGAAAGGTTATCATGAATATGCCTTTACCTGCTTTCCATACTTGGTTCTAGGCCATTGTTAGGATTTTCTAGGCCATTGTTAGGATTGTCAGATTGGCCCCTTCTCTACCCTCCGCTCCACAGCCCTGTGGTACACTCCCTTCTGCGGCTTTCTGAGTGTTTGGGCCTCTCCTCTCAGTGCTTAGGGATCCGCCTGGGCTCATACAGAGCATGTTCTTCAGCCCTTATGTTATCCTTCCGGCTCTGGAAGCAGACTTCTTAATGCTCAAGAGCTCGGTGATTCTTTCAGATTCTGACTAGCCAGTCTGCTCCTCAGGCTGAACTTTTCCACCCCGACGTCCACCAATATCGTGTCAGTGTGCTGGTCTGCTGGGCTCAGGGCTGTGGACCGAGTGGAAATTACCCGGCGCTACTTGCTCTCGGTGAGAACCTGGGACTGAGGAGGAGCAGCCGGGAGGCCAGACATGGGAGACGGGGCTGAGCTCGAGGGAAATAGGGGAGAGGAGGGGGAGGCCAGACATGGGAGACGGGGCTCAGCTCGAGGGAAATGGGGAGAGGAGGGGAGGCCAGACATGGGAGAAGGGGCTCAGCTCGAGGGAAATAGGGAAGAGAGGGGGAGGAGCTCTTGAGCTTGCCCTACGTGTTCTCTGTCAGGCCACCTGGTACGGGTGGACGGGACAATCCAGACTGTCCCTCTCACTAACCGTGCACCTTCATGTCGTGCCTGAAAGGGCTCCTTTTTGGTAACACGAGCGAAGCGGCAGTTTAAACTAGCAGTGTGCTTGCCCTCCGTGACGTGGAGGGCCGAAGGTGGACCGTGTTCTCCTTTCCCCCTCTCTGTCTCCGCTCCCAGTTTGCCCACCCTCCCTCAGCTGAGGTGGAGCCCATCGCTCTGGCTACTCTGCACGACCGGATGACAGAGCAGTGCTTCCCGCACCCCATCCAGAGCTTCTCCCTGGGGAGCGTGCCTGCTCCCCCTCAACGGTCCCATCGACATATTGGGTGAGGGCCGGCCAGCTCTAGAGAGAGCCAACCAGGAGCTTGGTGAGCGGGGACCCCCGGGAGGAAGACCTGAGCCGGGCGGGGTGGCTCCGGACACGGTGTTCTCAGTCAGGTGTATCTCCTAGGTCTGGCCCTAGACTCTTGGGACCTGGATTTCTACACCAAGCGCTTTCAGGAACTGCAAAGGAACCCCAGCACTGTGGAGGCCTTTGACTTGGCCTCAGTCCAACAGGTGGGTGGACCTGGGGCACTTCTGGTGTCCAGAGACAGGCTGAAAGGGTACCACAGGAACCTGCCCTCTGCACTCTCTCTCGACCGGGAGTCCCCCTGAGTCCAAAGTTGAGGGGGTTGAGTCCCTGCGCCCGCCTGCCCCAACCCCCCTGTTCTGTGCACAGTCATGTCTTTGTCTTCGCTCTCTCTCTTTTTCTTTTGCTTTTTGGGTCATACCCGCAATGCTCAGGGGTTTCTCCTGGCTCTGCACTCAGGAGGGGTTTCTCCTGGCGGTGCTCGGGGGACCATATGGGATGCCAGAGATCGAACGCCCCACCCGCTGGGCTATTGCTCCGGCCCTTTGTCTTCTCTTTACTGTGCTCCTGGAAAATCCACGTTGATAGAATGTTTGAAACTAGTATTTTCTTGGGGTGTTCATTGTTTAGCTGGGGGAAGAGCCGGCCAGGCCTGAGAAATGACCCTGTTTCTGCCCTGCCTTCTCTCACCCAATCCCCTGCAGCGAGCACAGTCGGCACTGGTTCTTCAAGGGCAAGCTCCACGTGGACGGGCAGGAACTGGCCCACTCACTGTTCCAGTCCATCATGAGCACCCAGGCGTCCTCCAATCCCAACAACATCCTCAAGTTCTGTGACAACAGCAGGTGCGCTGGGCCCTAGATGTGGATGGCCTCCGTGGGCTTGAGAGGTCTGAGTGGGTAAACAGATTCCAGCATGGAAACGAGGTCCAGGACGATGTATTCACAGTGCAATCCAGGGAAGGAAGTTCAGTTCCTGCGTCCCAAGGACCCCACACAGCCAAGCTGCTTCCTGCAGCGGCAGGGCCTGAGACATGTTGTCTTCACAGCAGAGACCCATAACTTCCCCACAGGTGACTGGGTCCTGGGAGGGCTATCTTGGAGTTCGAGCAAAGCTCGTGCCTCTGGGATCAACTGGGAAAGCCTTTTTATTTTTCTTTGGGGGTGGTGGGGTGAGGTGGAGGTGGGGACATACCTATGCTCAGGGACTGGGGCTCGGTCCAGGAATCGGTTTGGTTGGCATGCAAGGCAAGTGCCTATCCCTTGTGCGCTTATCTCAGGTGCAGAGATTGAGCCTCACAAGAGATGCATCTTGGGGCCAAAGCGATAGTACAGAGTAAGGGCCTGGCACAAGGCCAACTGGAGCTTGATCCCCAGTATCCCATATGGTCCCCCCAAGCACTGTGAGGTGTTCGCCCAAACACATGTCTATTTACAACCATACCACTCTGAACGTGCCTGATCTCCAAACACATGCCTCCCCCACAAAAAAAAGAAAAAAAGAAAAAAAACCAAAAAAATCCAGAGCAATGCATCTTTGTGTGTGTGTGTGTGTGTGTGTGTGTGTGTGTGTGTGTGTGTGTCTCTCTCTGACGGGCTGTCTCTGAGTCTGTAATGTTCCTTCCTCTCTTCACAGGAGTAGCCCCCTTCAGTGGCGCGACCACAGGCACCGGCGGCCGGATCCGAGATGTCCAGTGCACAGGCCGAGGGGCCCATGTGGTGGCTGGCACTGCTGGCTATTGCTTTGGAAATCTGAACATCCCAGGTCCTTCCTCCTGTCTTCTATCTCCCCTTCCATGTATCTTGTGGTGGTGGTGCCAGACACTTATCTGCTAGGCCAGAGATAAAGGCTGGGCACCTTATTGGGGAGAGTGATCTGAAGTAGTGTCCCTGGAGGCGATTGGCCACAAGAGACCCAGTTGCAGACAATTTTGCAAACTGAAGTTTCTTTTTGGCCTCCAAAACAGTGCTCAGGAGGCCTGGGACCTCTCTCAGTGTCCTTGTTCCACGCTGCTGGTGGTTCAGTGAGAGGGTCCTGTGATGTTGGGGATTTCCTGTGCAGCCCTTGGTCATGCTGAGGGGCCAGTGCTATCCCTGGGCATGCTTGGCTGATACCATGCTGGGGCTCGAACACAGGTTGGCTGCATGCAAGACAAACACTTAACCTTCAATATTGTCTGGCTTACACAATTTTCTTTTATAAACTCGCGTCTACTGGCAAATCCAATTTTATATATTGCCTTTACAAGCTGTTCCCAGGTGCCAAAGAGATTGTACGGTGGGTAGGGCTCTTGCCTCATACACGTGGACCTGAGTTTGATCCCCAGTACCCCATGTGGGTCACAGGCCCTGCGACAAGTGATCCCTGTCACAAAGCCAGAAGCAAAGTCTTGAGTTCAGTGGGCGTGGCCCCAAAAGAAAACATGAAACAGAACAAACAAAAAAGAGTTTGTTCCCAGGCTGGGAAGAATGATCAGAAGATGGGAGAGCATGCCCTGGGGCTCCACTGCTCCCGAGTCCTGCCTGGTATAGGCTTGGAGGGCCCCCAAAAAACAAAACGATAAAAATAACTCTGGTGCTGTGAGTGAGCGGGAAGCTGGGGTGGGAGGCAGGGAGCAAGTTGTCCTGACCAGAACCATCCGCTTGTTCCTGTTTCGGTGGGTTCTGGCCCTTCCTGGAGGACCGGCTCCCCTCTGTTGTCTTTACAGACCGTTCAGTTTTCTCTTTCCTTCAGGTTACAGTCTGCCTTGGGAGGATTCCAGCTTCCTATATCCTGAGAATTTTGCCCGACCCCTGGAGGTAGCCATTGAGGCCAGTAACGGGGCTTCTGACTATGGCAACAAGTTTGGGGAACCAGTGCTGGCCGGTGAGGCTGGGCGGCATCAGCATCTTTGGAGTCCCCCTAGTCCCAGAAATGGGGTCTGCCTGTGACCACGTCCTCTCCTGATGTCCATGCTCCAGGCTTCGCCCGCTCGTTGGGCCTCCAGCTCCCAGATGGCCAGCGGACGTGAGTGGATCAAGCCCATCATGTTTAGTGGGGGCATTGGGTCCATGGAAGCCGAGCACGTGAGCAAGGAGCCCCCGGAATCAGGTAAACACTCACCTCCTTCCTCTAGATCTAGCCACTTTAGCATGTGGCAGCTACCAGAGGGGAATTTAGTGGATACTTTAGTCTCTCAACTCATATATTCTCTCCAGAACAGGGTTTGTTTATGAGGGCAGGGGTTGGAGACAGGGACCATGCTCAGCTGTGCTTAGAGCTTAGTGTTGGCTTTGCAATCAGGGATTAATCCCGATGAGGCGGGGGAGGGGGCGTATGGAGCACCAGCAGTTGAACCAGGGTTGGCCGCATGCAAGGTAAATGCCTTATCTGCTGTAGTATCTCTGCCCTGTCCCTGGTGCAGGTTTTTGTTTGGGGACCTTTCTGGTGATGCTCCAGGGTTACTCCTGGCTCTGTACTCAGTAATTATTCCTGGCAGTACTCTGGAGACCATATATGGTGTCAGGGATCGAACCCAGGTCTGCCGCATGCAAGGCAAATGCCCTACCTGCTGTGCTGTAGCTCTGGCCCCGTCTTTTCTTTTCCCTCCCCCTCCTCCTCCTGTCCTCTCTCCTGCCCTCCCCTCCCTTCCCTTTTTCTCCCCTCGTCTCCCTCCCTCCCTTCCTCTCTCCCTCCTTCCCTCCCCTCCCTCTTTCCTCTCCCTTCTTTCCTCCCTCCCTCCTTCCCTCCCTCCCTTCCCTCCCCTCCCTCCCTTCCTTCCTTCCTTCCCTTTCCAGTGCTCAGGGTTTACTCCTGGTTCTGCACTCAGGAATTACTCCTGGCGGTACTCAGGGGACCATATGGAATGCCGGGGATCAAATCCAGGCTGGTTGCATGTAAGGCAGTACAGCCTTACTACTGTACTAGCTATGCAGCTGCAACCCCTTTCTTTTTTTTAAAGTAACAATGTTATTGATTTATTATTCACATATCATAAAGTTTACTGTTTGGGCTGGAACGATAGTAAAGCAGAGTGATGTGGCATTTGCCTTTAGCATGGTCAACCTGGGTTTGGTCCCGGCATTCCATATGGTCCTCCGAGCACTGCCAGGAGTAGTTCCTAAGTGTAGAGCCAGGAGTAACCCCTGTGTGACCCCCCCACCCCCCCCAAGAATATAGTAAAGCTTACCCTTTAGAGTGTACATGGCAGGGCTGCAGAGATAGTACAGTGGGTCTTGCTTGCCTTTGACCCGCCTGACCTGTGTTTAATCCCCTGCACTGCATATGGGGCCCCAACCCCTTCAGGAACAAGCCCTGAGCACAGAGCCAAAAGGAGGCCCTGAGAAGTATTCATTTATTTATTTTTTCTTTCTTTGTTTTTTGGGTCACACCCAGCAATGCTCAGGGGTTACTCCTGGCTCTGCACTCAGGAACCACTCCTGGCAGTGCTCAGGGGACCATATGGGATGCGGGATTGAACCCGGTCGGGTGCATGCAAGGCAAACGCCCTTCCCACAGGACTATCGCTCCAGCCCCTTGAGAAGTGTTGAGTATGGCTCGAAACAAAGCAAAAGAAGGAAGTCCCGGTGGGAACTTGAGAGGTAGTTCAGTGACCTGAGCGTGTACTTTGCACGAGGCCTTAGTTCTGCCCCTGTGCACCATGTCCCCTTGCACGTGAAGGGCTGACTGGACTCGGGGCAGGTGCCTTGCCTCCTGTTTTCAGGCTCCAGCTGATGATTTCTGCAAAACAGATAACTGAGGGGTTGGAGTGAGAGCACGGTTGGTGGAGTGTTGGCCCTGCATGTGGGGTCCTGGGTTCAGTCCCTGACCATCCATATGGTTCCCCCAAGTCTGCCAGGAGTGATTCCAGAGTGTAGAGGCAGGAATGACCCCCTGAGCATCACTGGTGGGGCTCCAAAACAAAAAACAAAACAGGTGACTGGGGCTGGAGTGATAGTCCAGCGGGAAAGGTGTTTCCCGTGCACATGGCTGACCTGGGTTTGATTCCTGGCATCCCATATATCCCTTGAGCACTGTCAGAAGTAACCCCTGAGCATTGCTGCGCGTGTGACCCAAAAAAGCAATAACAACGAAACATTTGACTGCTATCTTTATAGTTTTGGTGTTTGGGCCATACCCAATGGTCCTTGGTTGCTGCTCCCAACTCTGTGCTTGGAGGGATGTGGCTGGGGGTGGGGGCCACTCCTGGCTCGGGATCCAATCCCAGGCCTCCCGCTTACAAAGCATCACACAGCTCTTTGAGCTATCCCTCTGGCCCACTAGGAGTAAGGTTCTGATAAGGGTAATGCCTCTGAATCAATTTGTGAAGTGTTGCATTATAGCAGTGTTAAATCTTTCAGTCTTGGGCCCGGAGGCGATAGCCCAGCGGGTAGAGGCGTTTGCCTTGCGCGCCGGCCTGTGCCGGCCTGGGTTCGATCCCCGGCATCCCATATGGTCCCCGAGCACCGCCAGGAGTGATTCCTGAGTGCAGAGCCAGGAGTAACCCCTGAGCATTGCCGGTTGTGACCCAAAAAAAAAAAAAAAAAAAAAAAATCTTTCAGTCTGTAAGCAGGTCTCTAAGCTGCTTTATAGTTTTTAGTCTGCCTGCATTAAATCCTTTATTCTTTTTGGTGCTACTGTAAATTTTTTTTTTTTTTTGCTTTTTTTGCTTTTTGGGTCACACCCGTGAAGCTCAGGGGTTACATCTGGCTCTGCACTCAAAAATTACTCATGGGTGGGCGGAGCGATAGCCCATTGGGTAGGGCGTTTGCCTTGCACACGGCCAGCCTGGGTTCGATCCCGGCAACCCATATGGTCCCCGAGCACCACCAGGAGTAATTCCTGAGTGCAGAGCCAGGAGTAACCCCTGAGCATTGCTGGGTGTGACCCAAAAAAAAGCAAAAAAAAAAAAAATGGCAGTTCTTGGGGACCATATGGGATGCTGGGGATTGAACTCAGGTCGGCCCAGCGTGCAAGGCAAACACCCTACCCTCTATACTATCACTCTGGCCCCAAATGGGTTTGCTTTTATCTGGGTTCTTTTTGAGGTGAGGTGGGGGGGGGTAACGCCATACCCAGCAATGTTCAATGGATCTGGTTCAGGAATTACTCCTGGTTGTGCTCAGGGGACCATATGGAATGCTGGATTCAAACTGGGTTGGCTGCATGCAAGGCAGGCGCCCTACCTGCTGGACTATTGCTATGGCCCTGAGTTTGCTTATTTATATCTTGCTTTTCACAGAGTAGCATATCTTGGTGATTGTTGCACACTGATGAAATCATGTTGCTTCCTTATATTTATATATAATTCTTTTTGAGGTGGCTTAGTTTTCACCAAGTATACTGCAATATATTCAGTCAGGGCCCTGTTGCTAACATGTAAATTATTTCCTTCCTTGGATAATACAAATGCTGCTGCCACCTAATTTATACAGAAGTAATTTGGTATCTACAAGTGTCCTGACTCCAGGAATAAGGACACTTGTGATTTTGACTTCTCCCCACTACCAGCTTTCATACTTGCAGTGGGTTTCCCAGCGTTGATTCTCCCTTACAGGCATGGATGTTGTAAAGGTCGGCGGCCCTGTCTACAGGATCGGGGTTGGCGGTGGTGCTGCTTCCGTCTGTGCAGGTGAGAAGTGGAGGAGGGGCAGAGTGGGGGGTGAGCTCCCAGCCCCCTGTGCTGACCAGGCCCTTTGTTCCGTCCCCCCAGGTGCAGGGAGACAATGCCAGTGACCTGGACTTCGGGGCTGTGCAGCGGGGGAGCCCAGAGATGGAACAGAAGATGAACCGCGTGATTCGGGCTTGTGTGGAGGCCCCCGGAGGAAACCCCATCTGCAGCCTCCATGACCAGGGGTGCCGGCGGCAATGGTGAGAAGGGAGAGGGGTGGGCCAAGTTTGATTTTGGGGAGAGGCCTAGAAGATCCACCAGCGTTCGGTCAGCTGGGCCCCATCCTCCAACCCTTCTGCATTCTCGTTGAAGATAAAACCTGTGGCCGTCCAATGGCTGGCGGCCAGGGTCAGCTGCCGTTTTCATTGGTTGGTGTTTGGTTTTGGTGGGGCTACTTCATTTGTTCTCAGGAGCTACTCCTGGAGGTGCTCAGGGAACCATGGGGCTCAGGGCATCAACCCGGGCCTCCGGCTAGCATCGGGCTGTGGACTCTGGCTTTGTTTGCGCACTGGTCAGTGGCCAGTCACCTACTGTCCTTGAACCTTCTCACCAGGCAACGTCCTGAAGGAACTGAGTGACCCAGCTGGGGCTGTGATTTACACCAGCCGCTTCCAGGTGGGCCTTTTGGGGACTTGTTTCATACCGTGTGGTGCTCAGGAGCTACTCCTGGCTCCGTGTGCAGGGGACACTGTGTAGTACCTGTGCTTGGCGACTTGTGTCTTAGTCCCAGTATGTCTCTGTGGCCCTTCAAGTGGGTGCTGGCTCTCCAGTGTGGGCTGCCTTGCTGCCTGCACCAGCTGCTGCCAGCCCCCAGCCTGCTCGGGCCGGAGCGTAAGAGGTTGACCTGCCCAGTGATCCTTCTCTTTCCTTTCTCACCTTGGATGTGCAGCTGGGAGACCCGACCCTGAATGCCCTGGAAATCTGGGGGCTGAGTACCAGGAGTCAAATGCTCTTCTGCTGAGGCCCCCCACCGGACTTCTTGAATTGTGTCAGTGCCCGGGAACGTTGCCCAGCTTGCTTTGTGGGCACCATCTCTGGAGACAGGAGAGTGAGTTGGCCCAGGGAGTGGGTGGCAGACACTGGGGAGGGAAGGGAGTTGGGAACCTGCAGCTCAGGGTGAGGAGGCATCGGTCCAGGAAGAGCTTCCTGTTTATTTTGCTCTTTGGGGGTTTGTTTTTGGGCAATACCTAGTGATGCTCAGGGGTTGATTACTCCTGGCTTTGCTCTCAGGAATCACTCCTGGCAGTGCTCAGGGGGCATGTGGGCTGCTGGGATGGAACCCGGGTTGGCCGCTTGCTAGGCAAGCACCCTCCCGCTGTACGATCGCTCTGCCCCAGAAGCAGAGTACAGAGATTTCTGCTGTACTTTGCAGAAGTGTCCCTGTTGGTGTTCACAGCCTCCTTCCCTCTGGGTGGTGTCCTTGTGTTCCCCAGATCGTGCTGGTGGATGATCGCAAGTGTCCTGTGAGGAATGGCGCGGTGATGCCCCTCTGGCACTGCCGTCCACCCCTGTAGACCTGGAGCTGGATTGGGTGCTGGGCAAGATGCCACAGAAGGTATGGGGTGGGGAGTGTGTGTGGGGGAGTGTGTGTGTGGGGGGGGGTCTTTTCGTTCTCTGGCCCCACTCCAGTCGCCGTTTATTCTTCTTGGGCTTTGCCACCGGCATGTCATTCACCCCAGATGTCCACACCTCCGTGCCCTTTTGTTTCAGGAATTCTTCCTCCAGAGGAACCCTCCCTTGCTGCAGCCTCTGGCCTTGCCCCCAGGACTGAGTGTGCGGCAGGCCCTGGAGAGGGTGCTCCGGCTGCCTGCAGTAGCCAGCAAGCGCTACCTCACCAATAAGGTCTCCCTCCACCCCCGCTCTGCCGCTCAGCCTGCACTTCTGTCTCTTCACATCCCTGGGGAGTGCTGTGGGGGTCTCCATGCCCAAGGGAGGAGTGGCAGTGCTGGAGCACCCACATTGGGCCCACCAGGAACCTGATGCCTCTTCCTGGCTTGAGCTCCCCTTCACATGTCTGGGCCAAGTCCGACCTCCCACCACCTGCCCTGATGTCCCTGTTCTTGGGCCGTTTGCCCTGTGCTGCAGGTGGATCGCCTCCGTAGGTGGCCTGGTGGCCCAACAGCAGTGTGTTGGGCCCTTGCACACTCCTCTGGCTGACGTAGCAGTTGTGGCCCTGAGTCACCAAGACACTGTTGGGGCCGCTACTGCTCTGGGAGAGCAACCGGTCAAGAGCTTGCTGGACCCCAAGGTCGCCGCTCGGCTGGCTGTGACTGAAGCCCCTCACCAATCTGGTGTTTGCTCTGGTCACCGACCTCCGCGTAAAGGACCCTACAGCTCTCGCCCTGGACCCCTGGGCTTTGGGACACGGCTACCCCCATCCTTCCTGGCCTCTTCACCCTCCGTATCTCTAATGCCGAGTCTGCCCCGGCGCAGGATGTGAAGTGCAGCGGGAACTGGATGTGGGCGGCCAAGCTCCCTGGCGAGGGCGCAGCTCTGGCCGACGCCTGTGAGGCCATGGTGGCACTGATGGCAGCTCTCGGGATAGCCGTGGACGGTGGCAAGGACTCCCTCAGCATGGCCGCCCCGAGTGGGCTCAGAGACTGTTCGGGCTCCTGGTGAGGTCTCGGGGCCTGGGGAGGAGAGGAGGGAGCTGTGGGCTTGGCCAGACCCTCGCTCTTACTCCCCGTTCTCCAGGGTCACTGGTCATCTCAGCCTACGCCGTGTGTCCAGATATCACTGCCACTGTCACCCCGACCTCAAGCATCCCGCCGGAGAGGTATGGGCTCCCACTCCTCTGCATGGTGTGTTCAGCGCCTAGTCTTTGGATGTGCTTTGTAAGTGATGGGCCCCCTTTTCTTGACACAAGATATGATGTCTCCCCACATGCCAGGAGTTTCGTTCTTTGGGTGCACAGTTGTGAGAGATTTTTTTGTTTTTGTTTTTGTTTTTTTTGGGTCACACGCACCAATGCTTAGGGGTTACTCCTGGCTCTGCACTCAGGAATTATTCCTGGCAGTGCTCAGGGGACCATATGTGAACCCAGGTTTGCCGCGCGCAACGCTAACATATTCCCTGCTGTACTGTGGGGTCACTCCAGCCCCATTTCTGAGAGGTTCTGATCCATGCTCTCTGTCTCCCCAGGCCAGCTGCTCTATGTTCCACTGAGCCCGGGGCAGCACCGCCTGGGGGCACAGCGCTGGCCCAGTGCTTCTCCCAGCTTGGCGAGCAGCCTCCCAACCTGGACCTCCCGGACAACTTGGTACAGGCCTTCAGCATTACCCAGGGATTGCTGCGAGGTGAGTGAGCCCTACCTGCTGTACTGTCGCTCCAGCCCCGGTACTGGAATTGTAACCAGGGTCTGTAGGATGCAAGGCAAGCACTTAACCCCTGTTGTCTCTCCTTGGCCCTTCCGTAAACAATGTTTTCATTCTTTTTCCAGACCGTCTCTCCTGCTCAGGCCATGATGTCAGCGATGGGGGTCTCATCACTTGCCTACTAGAGATGGCCTTTGCTGGGAATTGTGGGATAGTGGTGGACGTGCCTGCCCTTGGCGTTGATGGTAAGGAGGCTTCTGTCAATAAGCCTGAGCTGCCTGCCCTGCTCTGTAGATTCCACATCGAGTCAAAATAGGAAGTGTCCCCCACTGCTGGGTCCTGGTGCTGTGCTCCAGGAGCGCCTGTGGCCCCCCACTGGTCCTCGCAGGAGAGTCCGCAGGATCTACCCCAACCCATCCCTGCTTTTCTCTGCCCTACCCCTGCCTCACCTCACGTCCCGGCTGCACCCCTTGTCCTGACACTCTCGCTGCTTCCCCAGCGCTGTCTGTGCTGTTTGCTGAGGAGCCAGGCCTGGTGCTGGAGGTGCAGGGCCCCGCCCTGGCCCAGGTGCTGAAGCGTTACCAGGATGCTGGCCTCCACTGCCTGAAACTGGGCCACACAAGTGACGCGGGGCCCCACGCCATGGTGAGGAAACGAAGAGCAACGACGGCAGGGAGATGTATTTACCTAAGTTGGCATTCGAGGGATCCGGGCAGGGGCCCATTTCTCTGGCCCCTGATGGCGGTGTCTCTCTGTGTAGGTCCAGGTGTCTGTGAATGGGTTTTGGGTTCTGGAGGAGCCTCTGGGGCAGCTGCGAGCCCTCTGGGAGGAGACAAGTTTCCAGCTAGACCGTCTGCAGGCCGATCCACACTGTGTGGCTGAGGAAGAGCGGGGGCTGAGGGGCGCATGGGGCCCACCTACTGCCTGCCCCCGACTTTCCCAAGGCTGCTGTGCCGCGGAGCCGGGTGAGGGAGCATGCAGAGACCTGCTTCCCCGGCTCTTTGGGCCTGGAGGGTGGGCCTGCCCTAGGAGAGGTCCTGGGGAGGGCAGGGAGGTGAACCCAGTCAGCATAGGGCTCCTCCTTCTCCCAGGTGGTCCAGTCCCCCGAGTTGCCATCTTGCGTGAGGAAGGCAGTAATGGAGACAGGGAAATGGCCGATGCTTTCCACTTGGCAGGATTTGAGGTGAGTGCGCGGCTGGCAGGGGCGGGGGTGTGGTGCGCTTTGTTATCCTGACCCTTCCCTCCGGTTCTGCCAGGTGTGGGATGTAACCATGCAGGACCTGTGCTCTGGGGCCATTGGGCTGGACACCTTCCGAGGTGTGGCCTTCGTGGGTGGCTTCAGCTATGCAGATGTCCTGGGCTCTGCCAAAGGTGAGTGTCCCAGCTTCTGCCCAGTGTTTCCCGAGTGACAGCTCCTTTTCCCTGCTGCTGACTTGGCCCAGGGCGAGGGAGTGCATTCACTGGGCCAGGTGCTCATGTGTCTGCAGGGATTCCAGGAAGCAGAGGCAAGTGGTGCTGTGCTGACTTGGAGGGCACCTGCCTCGTCTAAAGGGTCACTTTAGTGTTGCTTTCGGGCCAGGGTAATGCCAGGTATCAAATCAGCGTGAACAATATGCAAGGCCTTGCTCTATTATCTCAGCCTAGTTTTTGTGTTATGTGGGGCCACATTCAGCAGTGCTCAGGCCTTATTCCTGGCTGTGCACACAAGAATCACTCTGGGGGCGGAGTGAATAGCACAGTGGGGAGGGCGTTAGCCTTGCATGTGGCTGACCCAGGATCAATTTCCGGCATCCCATATGATCCCCCAAGCACCGCCAGGACTAATTTCTGTGTGCAGAGCCAGGAGTAACCCCTAAGCAATCCTGGGTGTGACCCAAAAAGAAAAAGCAACAAAAACAAGGCTCACTCCTGGTAGATCAGGGGCTGTAGGGGGTGCCAGGGACCACACCAGGATCAGCCTGTGCAAGGCAAGTGCTGTGCCACGTCTCTGGCCCCAGCTTTTAAAGATCTTTCCCTTACCTCTGTTATTGCTGATGATAACCAGAGGCTGCTGTGTGTGTCCTCAGCTGTCGCACACAGATTGTGCTTAGTGTCAGGTGCTTCCTGACGTGTGCCCATTTGCTGGGAGTCTTTTTTTTTTTGTAGGGGCACACCCAGCAGTGCTCAGGGTTTACTCCTGACTGTACTCAGGGATCCTCCCGGTAGAGCTCAGGGGACCACATGGGGTGCTGGGATTAAACCTGGTTT
>JAJIBD010016586.1:0-38589 GCA_021461705.1 Cryptotis parvus | reverse complement strand
TTTTACCAAGAAGACAGTCAGGTGTCAAGGATACAGGACAGAATTAGAGTGCTCATTTCTCATGTACCTCACCGAAGTTTAATCTCCAACACAAAATGACATCCAAGCAACATTGGTATTGCCTTAAAGGAACCCTGAGCACCGCCAGAGATGGCTTTGGAGATTGCAGCACCACTGGGGTGGCCCTGAGAGCCACTTATCCTGGCATTGTGTGATCCTGGTGGTCTCGTAATTCAGGGTCCAATTTATATGGAGTGATTTCACTTTCTTATAAGTCCTCTGTGCTGTGAAGTCATTCTCTCTCTCTCTCAACTTTCAGATTGACTTCTTCTGACTGTTCTTTGATGATTATTCCAAGTCATCAATTAGCTTGAAAGCCCACCCTTTCCTTTCTACCACAGAAAAATATTTTATTTCTGGATATACCAGATTAAATTGATCATATACCAATTGAAGTGCATCTTTGTTGCTACAAAAATTTTAATGTAAAAATTACTTTTCTTCTAGCACTGTTTCTTTTAACAGGATCCCATATTTTTGTCGTGATGTGGGGACCAAGGGAGACTTCATATGTATAAATACAGTTTCATTCAAGTACTTAACTGTGTTTTAAAATTTTATTGGCAGATTTGAATGTGTTTCCTCAAATATATCATAATTTGTTATATGAGAGTGCATTTCAAATGCTTTCTTAACTCAGATGTAGTAAAATAGCAGTGTTTCTGGTTGTACATTGTTAGTGTATTACTGTTTTTCTTCTCTTAGCACCAAAAGTTTAGCATAAATATCATGGTGATGGTTGGCACAAAAAGTTAGACTTTTTCCTGGAAGACAAGTCACGTGAAATTCCTGTGGTAGAAAGGAGCATGTGTCATTTGGGGAAGACAAGGAGTCTTCACTGCCTAGTGGGCAGACAGCAGGGGGAGTTCATGGCCTGTCTGGAGAATATGATTTGTTGAACCTGAGCAGTAATTTTTACCTGTGATAGGTTGATTGCTGCTGTTGTTTTGTATATTTTGTTGATTTTGCATGCATGTATGCACAGACCTTGTAAATATGTTGGTGTTAACAATATAGATAGAACTTCCTAGATGTGGGAAAATGCTGGGTATATTTTTTCAAATGCACACCAGTTTTGGAACCTGAAACAATTACTTCATTCTTTTCAGTTTTAAAGAACCATAAAAAAATGAGCAAAAGAGCCTTTAGGTATACTTTTTTGTCATAGAAGCGAACTGTAAAGAATCATGTTCCAAAAGAGAACAATCACATTGTCAGGCATTGAAGTGGCAAAAGGTCTATAAAGGAATTGAATCCTAAAAAGTCTACCTCTGACCAATTCCACAAACCATCCCCTTTATTTTTGCCTTCAGTTCTGTGCTCTGTTTAAACTTTTATTTCTTGGTTGAATTCACTGCTTCAGTTTTTTCTTGGTTATTGGAGATTTGTGAAAGTCCAACATTTTTACAGGAATCAGGATCCAGAGGAGGGTAGGTACAGAGGCTATAGGTATTGTTATAAGTCCACCGAGCTCTATTGTAAATAAACAAGGGATGACAAGTTTCCACTCTGAAGCAGGAAATATGAAGTTTGTGTTTACACAGTCTTTTTCAAATCATCCAAACACACAGACAACAGTGAGAAACTCATTCACATTCAATTTTGCCCAAACTTGGGAGAAAAATAAATCCAGAAAATAAAATGAGTAGAAGCGTATCAAAATGTCTATGTATTAAGCAGGTTTGTCCCATTTGTCTCAATGAAATAGTGAAATAGGACATGGGAGTTGTAGACACAAAACCCAGCAGTGAATTTTTTTTTAATGTGTGGTACATTAGCCTAGGGAGATAATACAGGGAGGGAGAAGGCACAGACTTTGTATTTGTATGGCCCTCCCTGAGCACTACCAGGAATAATATCTAGGCAGAGCCAGGGGTAACCTGAACACTTCCAAGTGAAGCCTAGCCCCCCAATCAAATTCATGCTATTCCATATATGGTGCCAGGTCATAACATCTATTCACAGGGACATATGGGAAGCATAGGGAATTCCCTGTACCTAGCATTGTCCCAAAATGGCACATAGCAATGGAAGATGAGGAAGCATGCAGATAAGCCATGTTTATGTGAGGTAAAATATTAGAGGGGGAGCATAGATTCTTCATTATTAGAAGGAAAGCTGTTGACTGAGAAATGAAGACTGAACAAATAAAATACTCTGGCTCAGAAACAAGCCCCCAGACCTTATCCCTCCCTGGTAGGGATGTTCTAAAAGTAGCAGGTAAAGAACAACAGCTTACCATAACGGGCTCATTAAAATTAATGAGCAGTACCTCACTGATCATGCCAGTCCTTGCCTTCTAATCTTATATCTATGGTATTTGGGATAGTCACACATGATACTTCACCTCATCACGCCAGTCCTTCCCTTTAAATTCCTACATCTCTAGTATTTGGAATAGTCACATTTTCTTTTAAACGATCTCCGTGTTTGGCGCTTGTGATTATCAAACTTGATTTCCCATTACAATTGCCTAAGTAACTTTTTTTTGCCTTTTTGGGTCACACCCGGCAATGCTCAGGCGTTTCTCCTGGCTCTGCACTCAGGAATTACTCCTGGCGGTGCTCGGGGGACCATATGGGATGCCGGAGTTTGAACCCGGGCCGGCATAGGCCAGCTGCGGGCAAGGCAAATGCCCTACCCACTGGACTATTGCTCTGGCCCCTGCCTAAGTAACTTTTTCTTGGTGGGTGATAATGTCACTGAGAAATAAATATAGCTTTAAAATGTGTATGCCTCGGTATTATTTTAATTAGACCGGTATTATTTCATGTTTGAAATATAAAACTGTACTTCTATACTTATACTGTATTATGATACCATGCGCATACAACCAGAGTGTCAAGATCGCTTCTACTTTTTATGTCAAGACCCCTCCCACCCTTAGCATCCTTAGATCACAGTTCTTTTGGCCATATCTTATGGTTTATTTCCATTGAGGATTGTCAAATCCCTTATTTTGTCTCTTTATGTGCTCTACATTAGTGAGATCATCTGGTATCTTTTTCTTTCTGATTCACTACACTTTGCATGAAGTGAATTAGAATTCACTTCATGAATTGAAGTGAATTAGAGGAAGTTATTTCTCTAATTTCACTTAAAGTGCACCAGACTGCAAGGTCCCATCAAGAAACTTTAAAAATGCTAACAGCTGCATAATGAAATAATATTATAAGTCAGCCATTTGAAATATTTGTAAAAACCAAGAATCTGGAGACTAAACACTGTGCTGCAGCATTTGGTCACAGAGACAATCAAAGAAGAAATTTAAATGTTCTGAAAACAAATGAGAGAGAAGACACGAAGTTAGCAGAACCTGTGATATATATATATATATATATGCACATCTCATACCTATATATGTATATATATCAGATATTGCATTTAGAAATCACTGATTATCAGGTGAATGCAAATTTTATATATATTATATATAATCTTGCTTTTTGGGTCACACCCAGCTATGCTTGGGGGTTACTCCTGGCTCTGCACTCAGGAATTACTCCTGGCAGTGCTTGGGGGATCATAGGGGATTCTGGGGATCGAATCCAGGTCGGCCTTGTGCAAGGCAAATGCCTTACCCACTGTACTATTGCTCCGCCCCAGATATGTTTTATAAATAAAAAAAAAACCTAGTGACCTGAGAGTATGAATTAAAGCAAACTCTTCAACTTTGGTCACAGAATTGAGTGGTAGGGGTGGAAAAAGTAAGCTGGCTCCAGGGTTAAAGAGATAGTATAGTGGGTAGGGAAGTTGCCTTGCATGGGGCCAAACTGGGTTCCACCCCACAACCCCGCAACCAACATAGTCCCCTGAGTCTCAAAAGGAGTGATCCTTTATCTCAGAGCCAGGAGTAAGTCCTGACCACTACTGGGTGTGACTCAAAAGCAAACAAACAGAAAAAGTGGTAGGGGAAGTTGTTGAAAGGGTGTCATGGTCTCCTGTGGCACTGGCATTTTGGTGGTAGTATGGTGTAGTAACATGGCAAACATTTACTCTCTTGTAGCTAATATTACTTTCAGTAAAAAATAAATTAAAAAAAATTTAAAAATATTGTATTATACCACTCTGAGATATACAAAGATGTTCTTGTTTGGTTTTCGATCATACAGTGTTTCAGCACCCATTTTTAAATCTCAAAGGTACCTAAGCCCAATGAAATGAATTGTAATTTCTGCTCTTAGTGTTGGATTGATTGATTGATTGATTGATTGTTTTTTGGTTCACACCCAGCAATGCTCAGGGTTACTCCTGGCTCTGCACTCAGGAATTACTCCTGCGGTGCTTGGGGACTGACTGTATGGGATGCCAGGGATCAAACCCAGGTCTGCTGCGTGCAAGGCAAATGCCCTACCCGCCTGTGCGGTCGCTCTGACCCTCTTAGTGTTGTATTTAATATGCCTCCTGGGTCAATTCTAAAGTGTGGACAGATTTCGAGGTTGCTGTGTATTTTCCTCTGGCCCTTTCTGGTCTTAATTGTGGGTCAGGGTCTTTATCTCTAACTCTGATCCACACCCCTCATCCCCATCTTGTTGCTGTTTCTTGCAGATGGGGAGATCATCTTTGAACCTTGCATTGCAACATCTTACATCACACTTTGTTCTGTATTTCCTGTGCTTGGTTCTTCTCATTGCTCAGGTTTTCACATTAATAATAGATCATATTATTTGAAATGTTTCCCCATCATATTACTTATTTTCTTAATATTAGTTTATCACTATAACTTTATAGTTTATCACTATAAAGTTACTTTTGTTTACTGGTTCCTTGTTTGCTGTTCATTTACTTGGTGTTATTGGCAGTTTTTGTTCATCTAAACTGTAAATTCTAAGGTAGCAATAACCTTAGCATCTATTGCAGTGTGGGCTCCTAGGAATCAGCGCTTATTGGACCCAAAGCAGCAGAAATGACGCTCGTAGGTTTCCAGAGGCCTCCCAGGTAACTCACAGAGGCCACACAAACGAACTCAGCACCCCAGAAAGAGTGTCTAATAAATCTCCTCATTTTATGATTGCATTTTGATATCAATAACTAAGATTGCACTACTTCTGTAATTCGACAAATATGGAATGAATTAGTCATCTATTCTAGAAGATAAACGTAATGTCATTTCTTAAACATTAAAGTAACTCATGTCAGTAACATAGATAATCCTTGATGAATATTACACAAATAAATCATGATTGATAGACACCTGTTTTCAGTCATTGTGTTACTATCATACTTCAACAATTCCAAATGCTCATTTTAAGCATTATAATAGCTTCTAATTGGGATGCATACTGCAGTAAGTGACGTGTTAGAATTTAATGCATAGGAATTTTTTTTTTTGCTTTTTTGGGGGTCACACCCGGCAATGCTCAGGGGGTACACCTGGCTCTGCACTCAGGAATTACTCCTGGCGGTGCTCGGGGACCATATGGGACGGCCGGGGATTGAACCCGGGCCGGCACTGGCCGGCCGCATGCAAGGCAAATGCCCTCCCGGCTGGGCTATCGCTCCAGCCCCCTCTTTCTTAGTGGTATATATACTTAAATTGATTAATGATGAAATATTGTGGTACATAAAAAAAGTCAACAGCTTGTCTATGATTCTTTCTTTTTTAACCAGTAGCTTTATTTTATTTTTTTATTATACCACTAAGATATACAATTACAAAGATGTCCATAATTGGGTCTCAGTCATACAGTGTTCCAGCACCCATCTCTCCACCAGTGCCCCATTCCCACCACCAATGTCCCCACAATCACTCACACCCCACCCCACCTGTCTCTATAGCAGGCACTTTTTCTTTTCCTCTCTTTATTTATTTATTTATTTATTTATTTATTTATTTATTTATTTATTTATATAAATATTATACCACCTTGAGATATACAATTACAAAGACATTCATAAGATGTTCATATTTGGGTTTCGGCCTTACAGTGTTCCAGCACCCACCCCTCCACCAGTGCCCATTTCCCACCACCAATGTCCCTGATTCCCTCCCCCTCCCCTAGCCTGCCTCTATGGCAGGTTCTTTATTTCTTTCTCTTTCTTTCTTTCTCTCTCTCTCTCTCATCTTTCTCTTCCACATTGTGGACTACAATACATACATTAAAATATCGTCATGTGTATCTTTTTGCCTGTATTTAATGCTCAGTTCTAGGTTGGTATTAGCACTTTCGACAATTGTTAGTCCACTGTTCCATTCTCTATCTTACCTAGCCTCTGACTCCCACACGTTTGTGATAATTTCCACCTTTGACAAGACCTCCAGATCCATGTTAGGCTGACCTTGGATATTGGTATCATAATATGTACATATATATATATTTATGTCATGCAAATAAATGCAGTCATTCTATATCTGTCTCTCTCCTTCTGGCTAATTTCACTCAATATGATCCTCTCCATGTCCATCCATTTATAGGCAAATTTCATAACTTCATTTTTTCCTGACAGCTGTATAGTATTCCCTTGTGTAGATGTACCAAAGTTTCTTTATCCAGTCATCTATTCTCGGGCATACTGGTTTGTCGGGGAGAAGGTTGGTGGGGGCCCCCAGGGCGCCAAAGTGGGCGCCCGGGGTCCCAGTGGGGGCAAGTCCCGGCGGGGTGAGCTAGGGCGTGGGTTTTAAAGATTACTTATCCAGGTCGGAACGCAAGGAAAACCCGGCTTAGGATCAGGTGCCCGCGTGGGCAAATGGCACGTGTAGGCTTGGGAAGGAGAAGAACACTTCCAAGCAGGGCGCGCGCGGCGCAAAGCGCGGGGGTGCGCTGTTACCAGCACTGGCCTCTCCCTGTATGGAAAGCGGGAGTGTTGTTAGATCCTGTCCTAGGCCTTGGTTAATGTTGGCCAAATGCCCTTAAAGGAGTCCGCAACACTGGTTGTTTCCAGATTCTGGCTATTGTGACTAGTGCTGCTATGAACATAAATGTGGGGATGGTGTTTCTGCTGCGTGTTGTTGGCATCCCAGGGTATATTCCCAGGAGTGGTATGGCTGGGTCATATGAGAGCTGAATTTCTAGTTTTGGAGGAATGTCCGTATTGTCTTCCAAAAAGGTTGTACTAGTCGACATTCCCACCAAAAAATGGATGAGAGCCCCCTTTTCCCCGCATGCACGCCAGCACCTATTGTTCTTGTTCTTTTGGATATGTGCCAGTCTCTGTGGTGTGAGATAATATCTAATTATTGTTTTGATTTGCATCTCTCTGATGACTAATGATGGTAGCATTTTTTCATATCTCTTTGGCCATTCGAATTTCCTCCTTGTCAAAGTTTCTGTTCATTTCTTCTCCTCGTTTTTTGATGGGGTTAGCTGTTTTCTTCTTGTAGAATTCTATTAGTGCCTGAAATATCCTGGATATTAACCCCTTATTGTCAGGGAAGCCACTGGTGTTCCCAACAGTGCTGGAAAGCAAGTTCCCTTCTACCTCCGGCCGGAGGGGAATGGATTAAAAACTCAGGAATCCACAGGATACAATCCAAATTCAGGGAAAAACCTCCAGACTCTGGGTTCCCAGCTAGTTCCCAGTAGTGTAGGCCAAGAGGGCTTCCACCACGTATTGAGTCCCAACAGAAAATGGAGAGGACGGAGAAGCAAAACGCCAAGGGAAGCCGAAATGGCAAAAAAAAAAGGGGGAAGCTTCTTTCTTCTTGCAGCATATTTTATAGGTAGAAATCCGCCCAAACTTCCCAGCCTGGCCCATTCTGGGCTGGGCTATCTAGAGATGAAAACAGGAAGACAACTCTATAGAAATGTAGCAACTTCTGGAGGCCTTCTGGCTATTTACAAGAAGCCAGAGCTCATGCAAAGCCTCGGTAGGAGAGCTGGGAGGAGCTGTAAACTAAATGTAACTTCCCTGGCAGGGAGGGTCTAATCCCCAGGTAATTACTCCCAGCACCTCACCTAATGTCTTGAGCCAAGATCTGCCTGGAAATGCCTTTATAGGGTAGAGAAGGGGTTTTCTGATATGGCATGCCTCTGTCCCAAAGACTATACTAATGCCAGTTAAATATTTCTCCAAGCCTTCACAAGAGTCTCGTCTACTTCACAGTAGTTTCATATTTCAGTTGCCTTTGACTTATCAGGGAGCCATGCTTGCTTGCTTGAAGGCAAACAGCATTTCTCTCTGGTCTAATTACTTAGAGATCCAGTATGGCCAGGCAAATATGCTGGTAAGGTCTAGCTAGTCCCATGATGATTGTGGTAGCATGAGAGAATATTTATATCAGCCAGTACAGAATACATGGTCAGATAAACTGCCACATTTAAACTACCCCCCCATCTATGAAGTGATCTGCAGGAGGCAATCCAGGGCAGATGCAGAGGCTTTTAGGTGTCCTGCAACACCTTATCAAATGGATATTGGGTGAATATTCTTTCCCACTCTGTGGACTCTTTTTGTATCTTGGTCACTGTTTCTTTTGAGGTACAGAAACTTTTTAGTTTCATGTAGTCCCATGTTTATTCTTTCTCCTATTTGTTTTGTTAGTGGTGTTTCATCTTTGAAGATATCTTTAGCTTCAAAGTCATGGATGGTTTTTCTTATATTTTCATTGACATACTTTATGGATTCAGGTCTGATATTGAGATCTTTAATCCATTTTGATCTGATTTTTGTGCATGGTGATAGACAGAGGTCTAAATTCATTTTTTTACATGTAGCTGCCCATTTTTTCTCAGCACCACTTGTTGAAGAGGCTTTCCTTGTTCCATTTTTCACTTTTTGCTCCTTTGTTGAAGTTTAAATGTTCATGTGTTTGAGGCTAGCTGTCAGGATACTCAACTCTATCCAAAGGTCCACATGTCTGTTTTTATTCCAATACCAAGCTGTTTTAATCACCACTGCTTTGTAGTAGAGTTTGAAGTTGTGAAAGGTGATGCCTCCCATCTTCTTTTCCCCCAAGGATTGCTTTAGCCTTCTGTGGGGGTTTAATATTCCATACAAATTTCAGGAGCATTTGGTCAATTTCTTTGAAGAATGTCATGGGTATCCTTATAGGGATGGCATTGAATCTGTATAATGCTCTAGGGAACATTACCATTTTTACAATGTTGATTCTCCCGATCCATGAGCAGGCAATGTGTTTCCATTTCCTTGTGTCCTCTTTTATTTCTTGAGGTAACATTTTGTAGTTCTCTTTGTAGAGGTCCTTTACATTCTTTGTCAAACTGATTCCTAGGTATTTAATTTTCTGTGGTACAGTTGTGAATGGGATCATTTTTTGATATCCCTTTCTTCTCTTTCGTTATTTGTACATAGGAAAGCCACTGACTTTTGGTGTTGACTTTGTACCCTGCCACTCTACTATAGGTATCTATTGTTTCTAAGAGTTTTTTGGTAGAGTGTAGGGTTCTCTAGGTATAACATCATGTCATACAGCAAATAGTGATAGCTTGACTTCTTCCTTGCCTATGTGGATACCCATAATGTTCTTTTCTTCTCTGATTGCTATGGCAAGTACTTTTAGTACTATATTGAATAGAAGTGGTGAGAGTGGGCAATCTCACTTTTTTTTTTAGACAGTTTATTTATTTATTTATTTTTTGCTTTTTTTTTGGGTCACTCGGCAATGCTCAAGGGGTTTTCCTGACTCTGCACTCAGGAACCGCTCCTGGCAGTGCTCAGAGTACCATTTGGAAGCCGGGATCCAACCTGGGCTGGCATGGGCCGGCCTCATGCAAGGCAAACGTCCTACCCACTGGATTATCGCTCCGGCCCCAAGTCAGTTTAATACACAGAGGTTTCCAAGACCCTTCCTCAAATGTCTGGCCTCTCTGTTCCCCGTGAACGAATTCCTGGTTCTGTACCACACAGTTTGCTCACATCCCACAAACGAGGGCCCAGTCTGTTCCTGTGCTGCTCTCTCAATGCCTGCTGCTGGGCTTCCCAACTGTACCCCAGTGGTCCCTGTTGTCCTGTCCAGGCTTTCCTTAGTCTGCAGCCTCTACCCTGTACACTTGGGTGAGACCCTTGTGCTCAGAACCTCACCCTGTACCTGGGCCTTCGTGCCTTGTCTGAACCTGAGCTATCCTGGGCTTCCAAGCCCTACCATAACCTGGGCCTCTGAGCCTGGCCCTTCCTTTAGCAGCCCTTGCCTGATCTTCTGTGGCCTATCAGTACTGCGCCCTGTACCTGGGCATGCCGTCCTACCTGATCCAAGGAGACAAGGAGGAGTCAGTTGGGAGCAGCTGGCCAGAGTGAGAGCTCTTCCTTTCCCTTGTCTCTTCTCACTTCTCTCTCTCTCCTTACTTCTCTTTTCTCTCTCTGGGGAGGAGCCTGGGGTTGCCTTTTATTTGTTGCCAAATCCCAACCCCAGGTTTCCCTTCGATATTTTGATTGACTACCTAGATCACAGGTGGGATTAGCTACTTGAGACCTGGTGCTTTCCTCCTTAGCTCCTGCTGTATCATTCCCCCATCAGGAGTGGTTACCCTAAATTCTTTTAGGAATTGGGTGAAGGTACATCTTCTGAAACTACTTCTTGCTGACACATGGGCAATGATCTCCCTTGGGGCCCCTAGGGTGCCACTCCTCTTCCCTAACTGGAGCAGTGGTGGAGGAGTTGGTTTCTCTGATGACCAGTCATTGCAGTTCCAGAACTCTGGAGAGACAGACACGGATGAAATAGTTAAGACTATAGAGCACTGGTGAAAGTATTCCTGGATGGAGAAACAGAAAAGTATAGAGAGAAACCTCTTACACCACAGAAAGATATAGAAGAAACCTTAACTCATAGGAAGATAGAGAAATATTTACAAATGAAGAACACACTTAACTGGTAACCTTGAACAGATACTTCAGTTCTTCCATATACTGTGCTTCATACTTCTTGTCATTGCGGTTTATGCCAGAGTCTAGGTCCATTTCTATTGGCGAAAAGTTGTCAGTCTTTACCGTCCTGTTGTGAGGGAGTTACCCAATTCTTTACTCTTGAATGATGAATCCAACTAGGATTTTCCTGGAATTTTAATAGCTGTTGGGGTAGAGAGGAGGACCAGGAAAGACCCCTTCCAGATAGGTTGCAGTCCTGGGTGGACAATTCCACTCCTATAAGTCAATTAACATCTTGTCCCCGATAAGATGGGGACAAGCCTTAGGGGTAAGGCTTTTAGTTTTTCTCCATTGAGAATATACTCGCTGCGGGCTTTTGGTAGATGGCTTTGACTATATTGAGGAAGGTTTCTTCAGTTCCCATTTTCTGGAGGGTTTTAATCATGAACGAGCCTTTGATCTTGTCAAATGCTTTCTCTGCATCTGTTGATAGGATCATATGGTTTTTATTTTTTCTCTTATTGATATGATGTATTATGTTGATTGACTTGTGAATGTGAACCATCCTTGCATTCTCGGGATGAATCCTACTTGGTCATGATATATAATCTTTTTGATTCTGTTTGCTAGTATTTTAGATTTTGGATTTTGGATTTGGATTCTGTTTGCTAGTATTTTGTTGAAGATCTTAGCATCTGTGTTCATCAGAGAGATTCGTCTGTAGTTTTCTTTTTTGTGTTGTCTCTGCCTGCTTTAGGTATCTATGATGTTTCTTAAATCATTACTATGTCTGCAATTTCTTAGATTTCAATTTGATCTTTCTTTTTTTTTTTTTTTGCTTTTTGGGTCACACCTGGCAATGCCCAGGGTTTACTCCTGGCTCCGCACTCAGGAATCAGTCCTGGCAATGCTCAGGTGACCATATGGGGGTGCTGGGATTGAACCTGGGCCGGCATGAGCTGGCCGCGTGCAAGGCAAATGCCCTACCCGCTGGACTATCTTTCTGGCCCCTCAATTTGATATTTTAAATGTTCAGACTGTTCTCTCTTGCCAAGTCAAATGATTTGCTACTACTATTATTATTATTAATAGTGGTAACAGTAGTATTATAGTATACTATAGTATAAGCCAAATGTTTACACTTGTAGTATAAGTATTACAACATACTATACTCTAAGCCAAATGTTTGCAGTTCTACTAACACTGGTATTTCTAAATTTTTATCAGCTCACTGTGAGATAGACCATTACAAAGCTGCTCATGATTGGGTTTCAGTCATACTGTGTTACAACAACATATCTCCACTAGTGCACATTTCCCAAGAGTCATTCTTTAACTGTCCTTCTCATTCTGACTCACTTCACTAAGCATGACACTCTCCTTGTCCATCCAACTATAGAAAAAAATTCATGACTTCATTTATTCTAATAGCTGCACAGTATTCCATTGTGTAGATAAACCATAGTTTCTTTATCCAGTCATCTGTTTTCAGGCACTCTGGTTGTTTCCAGATCCTGGTTATTATGAACAGTGCTGCAGTAAACATAGAAGTACAGATGGTATTCTGCTGTGTGTTTTGGGGCTTTCAGGGTGTACCCCCAGGGTATATTCGACCCAGGGTGCTGATAAGTCATATAGGAGCTCAATTTCTAGTTTGTTGAGGAATGTCCTATTGTTTTCTAAAAAAGGGTAGACCAATCGACATTCCTACTAGCAATTAAGGAAAGTTCCTTGCTCCCCACATCAGCACCAGCACTGGTTGTTCTTGTTCTTCTGAATATGTACCGGTCTCTGTGGTATGAGATGATATCTCATTGTTGCTTATGTTTGCATCTCCCCTATGATAGTGATGAAGAGCATTTTTTCATATGCCTTCTGGCCATTTGAATTTCTTCTTTAAGGAAGTTTCTTTTCATTTCTCCCCATTTTTTCATATGTTTTTTATTAATACTTTTTTAATTTTATTACACCACTTTTAGACATACAATTGCAAGATGCTGATGCTCGAGTTTTGATTCTACAGTGTTCCAACACCCATCCCTCCACCCAAACCCATCTCCCATCACCAATGTCCCCACTTCCCTCCCCCTGCCACACTCCAACTGCTTGGCGGGTTCTGTATATCTTTTCTCTCCTCTCTATCTCTCCCTCCAGCCTACCTTTCCTACACATCGTAGAATGAAGTACATTAAAGGACATAAGTGTTTCCACTAGTTTGATGGACTGTGTGGCTGCAAGCGGCCGCAGCAACTTAGGGACCTCATGGTCAGCGTCTGGACAGTGAAAATGCCGGTTAATGTGGTGGGTGAGTCTCATTTGGCTGCTTCTGGGACCCCCCAGAGGTGATGGGCCAACACCCAAAACCCATCTGTCCTCATGGTCAGCTGAGCTAGGGGAGAGCAGAGTTCCAGTTCCCCCAGCTTGGTCTGAGGCTCTGCATGCTCTGACTGGTCACCCCAGGGCAGCTCATGGGCGGGGCTACCGGGCTCAGACAAAATGGAGAGGGGAAGGGGCAACCCCAGCTCCATCTGACAAATTCCCGGTGCTTCCTGCTTCTGTCATTTTTCCCCATTTTTTGATGGGGTTGAATATTTCTTTCTTATTCTACCAGTCCCTTATATATCTTGGATAGTAACCTATTATCAGATGGGTACTGGCTGAATAACTTTCTCCATTCATGAACTCTCTTTGTATATTGGTCACTGTCTCTTTTGAGGTGCATACGCTTCTTAGTTTCATGTAGTCTCATTTGTTTATCTTTGCTTTCACTTGCTTGATCAGTGGTATATTATATTTGAAGATGTCTTTAGTTTTAATGTCATGAAGGGTTTTGCCTACATTTTCTTCTGTATACCTTATGAATCTAGGTCTGATGTTGAGATCTTTAATCTGTTATCATCTGACTTTTGTACATGGTGTTAGGTAGAGATCTGAGTTCACTTTTTTTATATGTAGCTGTCCAGTTTTTTCCAGCACCACTTGCTAAAGAGACTTTCCTTGCTCCTCTTTTTATTTCTTGCTCCCTTATAAAAATTAAGTGATCGTATATTTGAGGGTGTATGTCAGGATTTTCAACTCTGTTTCATTGGTCTGCAGTCCTTATTCCAATACCATGCTGTTTTGATTACTACCACTTTGTAGTACAGTTTGAAGTTGGGAAAGGTCATGCCTCCCATCTTCTTTTTCCCAAGGATTGCTTTTAGTTTAGTTTCGATAATATCACATCTCCCAATCCATGAGCAGGGGATGTGTCTCCATTTCCTCATGTCTTTTTTTATTTCTTGAAGCTAAGTTTTATAGTTTTCTTTATACCTGAGGTTTACTGATTCCAAGGTACTTGATTTTCTGAGACACAATTATGAACAGGGTTGTTTTGTTGTTGTTGTTGTTGTTGCTTTTTTGGGTCACACCCGGTGATACTCAGGGATTACTCCTGGCTCTTTGCTCAGGAATTTCTTCTGGCGGTGCTCAGGGAACCATATGGGATGCCGAGAATCGAACCCAGGTTGGCCGCATGCAAGGCAAACGCCCTACCTGCTGGGCTGTCGCTCTGTCCCCTGGGTTGTTTTTTTTTTAAATATCACTTTCTTCCCTTTTGTTATTTGAATATAGGAAAGACATGGACTTTGGGGTGTTAATTTTGTAACCTGTCACTCTACTATACTTATCTGTTGTTTCTTGGAGCTTTTTGGTAAAGACTTTAGAGTTCTCTGAATATAGTATCATGTTACCTGCAAATTCTGAGAGCATGACTTATGCCTTTTCTATCTAGATCCCCTTAACATCTGTTTCTTTCCTAACTGCTATGGCAAGTACTTCCATATAATATCAATATTTCCATGAAATATCAAGAGTGGACTACCTTATCCGGAATCTTTGGGGGAAGTCTTTTAGATTTTCCCCATTGAGAATAATGTTGCTGTGGGTTTGTGATAGATGGCTTTGATTATATTATGGAACGTTCCTTCAGCTCCCATTTTGTTGAGAGTTTTTATTATGAATGAGTGCTAGATCTTGTGGAATGCTTTCTCTGCATCTATTGATATGATCATATGGTTTTTATTTTTTCTTGTTCTAATACAATGTATTATGTTGATTGATTAAGAATGTTAAACCCTCCCTGCATCCTCATATGACTCCTACTTGATCATTGTGTATAATATTTTGATGAGTCATTGGATTCTATTTGCTAGTGTTTTGTTGATGATCTTTGCATTTGTGTTCAGCGATATTGGCCTGTAATTTTCTTTTATGGTGATGTCTCTATCTGCTTTTGGTATCAGGGTGATATTCCTCTCATCAAAACTGTTTGGGAGTGATTTTGTTTCTTCCGTTTCCTGGAAAAGCTTGAAAAGGACTGGCAGTAGGTACTCTTTAAAGTTTGGAATTAAAAACAATTATGAATCCATCTCTACCTGGGCTTTTGTTTTGGGGAAGACTTTCGATTACTGTTTTATTGTCCTCGATAGTGATATGGGTGAACTACTACTGTTCAGAGTACTACTACTACTACGGGGAACAGTGAACTACTACTGTTCAGGTAGTCCATGTCTTCTTGGTTCAGTCTTCTCTCATCTTTCTTTGTTGTTATACTCTCTTCATCTTTACCCCCAGAATCCAGTATCATAAGCTTTTGTCACTTAAATGTTATATAATAAACCTTATGGGTTTATATATAGCATTTTTTCTATAAAATAAACCTTATGGTTTTATTATATAGCATTTCTGTGGTCATGATCTCTCTCATATATAAGTAAACATTTCCAGTGGGGGGGAAAATATGGTTTTGAGAGGATAAAAATTTGAATACATCTCTGTGGATTTAGAAAATCTAAGAAGTCAGGAGTACACAGAACCTTTGGAACTCACATGAGGAGCATAATAACAGAAATATATAGCAAAAAACAAGTCTCACTGTGTGTTTATCACTGTTGCTAGAGTTGCCTTAGGAAGGGAAGCTGCTCATAAGTATTGTTAATAATTATTTGTCAGTAGATAAGTAATAGATAATTTGGTTTTATTTTGCAAGAGTGCTATTGTGTGGCCTGCCAGTCAGTTATTTAATTACTAATTGAGCACAGTAATTATTAGGCAAATCCTTAATTAATTTGCTTTTATCATATTAATTATATCATTAAGTAAGCCAAAATACGTACTAAGTATTACATACGTATGTAATACATAAGTATTACATGTGTACAAGAATTTGTCTTGCAAGTATTTTATTTCTTTTTTATAATCTATTCTCAGCATTACTAAATAATTGTGATTATCACTAACATTTACTTGCTTTATTAGTTCAAAACCTTTCTACAGGGTCTGTTATTTACTAACCTTAAATGGAAGTAATATACACACATTATTAATATCAGAATACTAGCCATTAGAATATGACTCTTATCTAAAATATGCAAGTATTTAGTAAATAAGCTTATTGTTAATCTTACTGAAACCAAAGAATGATATTTAGGACCATATTTCTTTATATTATCTCTAGGAAAAGGGAAAAAAGGAATCCTTTTAAGTACCACCATGTTCTGTTCTTCAAAAATCAGATTATAACTGGTCAGCCTATTTATCAAACCAAAGACTATCTAGAATCAGAACCTGGTTTTTGAGTCAATACTGAACCAAATCAACACTCAAGATATATTCAAAAGTAAAAGGTCAGGCTTAAAGCTCAGACCATAACATTAGTGTTCTATTTCCTTAGGAGTTAGATTACTGTTAATTTGAGTATGTGACCACAGTCTTATCTATCCACTCATGCTCAGCAATTAATTAATTTTCTTTATCTCTGTTCCAAAGCACCTCACAGTTGCACTATTTGTGTATCAGGAGACCTTCCAGGAAGTTGCCCAACAATCTTAAGTCTTTGGTACTACTTTTTTCTTTCTCTGCCTCCCTTCTTCCCTTTGTTCCCTTCTCTTTCTCTCTTTCCCTTTCTCTCTCTTTCTTTGTACTAAGAAAAAGTATAGGCATACCAGTATGTATTGGCCTGTATATATTATATTACTCATGTAAATTATGTTATTGATAATGCAATCATTATGTGGATGGGTCTGGAGAGTATCATGCTGAGTGAAGTTATTCAGAAGAAGAGAGAATGGCACAAAATGGATATGAGGGATATAGTGAAATATAATAGTAAATAACAAATACCCAAAGGCAGCAGAAACAAAGAACTTATGAATTAATCTTCAGTAGGAAGTTTGCCACTGGGGGGTTGGAAGAAGTGGACAGGAAAGGGAGCAGTATAACAGTGGAGAAGGGGCGTGTTCAGCCTGGAGGAAGAAAGAGGACTCAGTAGGGCAGTGGAGAAGGGCGAGTCTGCCAGGAAAAAGAGAAGAGACTCCATAGACAGTGCATTTGAACATGCCAGCACAGATCACCACAAAACTACACTGTGGATGTGACAAACCCTTAAAAATAAATAATTGTATTATATATGCCCAGATTTTTATTCTAGTGCCCATGCAATGAGTTAATTGTCCAGAAAAAATGAGTAAGAGTTATAGGCAAAGTTCAAGAAGGGGCATACTACATGGAGGGAGCTTTCTTGTAGAAGGAATCATAGTCTATTACATTAGTGGACATTTTTTTCAAATTTTTAGTTTCTCTGGACATTGAACTCCTTATGTGTCCACATCCAGATTTCCTTCACCTTTTTTCACTTGTGCTCTTTTCCTCCAAATTTATTAGATTTTTCTTTGTAACTCCTTTTGATAACTCATTTATCATCCAATCCTTGATCATAAATATTGAATTAAAAATTGAGAGCAAATATCTTGCATGCATGAGACCCAGAGTTTTTCCCCTAGAACCATATATCCTCCCATCCTCTTAATATGACATGGTATATGGGTATAGGACGTTAGCAGTTCTTAGCATCTACGGGTCCAAGAAGTATAATATTGCTGGACCACACATCCAGGCCAGGTCTCTTTGGGTGTTACCCCTAGGTATCCCGAGCCCTGCATGGGAGCCCTTCCCCACAATGAACATGAAACATATATGAAAAACATGGAAAATAAAAATATAATGTGTACTTTTATTTGGCGATCACCTTCTGATATGGACAGTTGCAGTTATGTTTAATAAATACATGCTGTCTTTAGTCAGATCACAGATATGTAAATGACAGATACATATACAAGGAAATAAACTAGGGAGAATATTTATTTTGGTAAAAGATACAGGTGCCTTTCAATAGTAATTTGTCTTATTCAATGTAAAGTAGAAATGCAAATCAGGCTGGAACTGCACTTCTCTGCAGGAACTCTATGATAGAGTGGGGCAGGAACTTCAAAGGTTAGTAACAAATTGTTTCAGTGCAGGGTTTTATGCAAAATGAAGCTATTAGCCAATTTAGAGTGGGATAGATAACATTTTAGACATAAAAGGACATAATCTAATTCCCAAACACACATTCCAAATTATTATTTGAATTTGGATTTCATCAAAGCAAAGAAGTAAATGAGAGAAATAGAGCAGCTTTCGGAAAGAGTTGGGTCAGAAGAGTAGCGATATAGGCAAACTCTTGAGTTATAGGTCTGTTATCTAACAGACCACAGCTCTGCAGGAAGTCTAGCTGGGGAAGAACCTATTCAGGAGGCAAAGAGCTTCCATTAAAGGCTCCATCATCTACAATGGGTCTGAGTGCTAGAAATTTGGCAAAACTTTGAAAATGTAATGGACGTAGAGAATGCAAGAAATAAGACAATTAGAAAATAAGGGAGGCAGAGATGAGTTAAACAAGAAAACATGATCCAATCATGATATGAACCAATTGTGTACAATTTTTTAATTTTTTATTGATTGGGATTCTGTGGTTTGCATACTGTTAATAATGGTTTTTCATGTACATAGTTCCAATTTCACACCTATCACCAGTGTATCACCCTCAATCATCAAAATTTTCAGTATTTTTATGTGTGGGGGCCAGCACCATACAGATGACTGGTAAAAAACCACACATACATGCTATTAACATTAGAAAAGGAAGTCATTGCATTTCAAGAGGTAAAAATTGATTCCAAGTAAGAAATTTAATTAGAACTGGGAGCCAATTAGTATATGTGGAGGAAGGCATTTTTAGCAAAATGTCTTCTTATCCTATGAAAGAATAAGAAGCACCATAAAAAATCTCTATGGCAAAGGCATAGTATCAACAGGAAGCAATTTGGAGACAGATTTTTAAATGAATATTGCATTTAAAAGCAACCCCAGGACAATTTGGTGGCATACAGGAATGATAAAAATATTGTCTCTTTAAGAAGTCATGGATAGGTCACTTGTCAATTGTTCATCAATTTGCTCGAGTGGGCACTAGTAATGTCTCCAGTCATTGGGAATGAGGTGCATTATTGTTACTGTTTTTGGCATATCAGATACACCAAAGATAGCTTGCCAGGCTCTGCCGTGGCTCTGGGTTCATCCAGGAGACCCAGGAGATCCAGGAGACCCAGTATTTTTCCATGTCAGTCCATCAGCCATCCAGGGCTCACAGGGCAGAACCCTGGGTGTAGACAAGACTGTCTCCTGTCTTCCCCCTGCTGACGCAGCGGGCCACTGCAGCTATACCTGCAACATCTCGAGGGGCAGGACATGAATAGGTAATAGTAAAAATGTGAACATTGTTTATGGCACTTTTTAATATAACAATTTTTTATTTTAATCAATATTTTGTTAGACCATGGTGAGATATACAATTGCAAAGATGTTTATGTTTGAGTTTCAGTCATACCGTGTTCCAGCACCCATCCCTCCACCAGTGACGATTTCCCAAGACCAATATCCCCACTTCCCTCCCACTTCCCTAGCCTGACTCTATGGCTGGTTCTTTATATCTTCTCTCTCTCTCTCTCACTCTTTCTCTCTCTTCCTTTTCTTGCATATTGTGGATTATGAATCATACATTTAAAGGTTATCATGTGTATCTTTTTGCCTATATTCAATGCACAGTTCTTGGCTGGTATTATCATTTCCTATGATTATTAGCACACTGTTCCCCCCTCTTTCTTACCTAATCTCTGACTCCAACACATTTGTGGTATACCCGGTTTTGAGATATTCATGGGGGTCAGGCTGTGTACAGCTGTGCAGTCCAGACCTTGAGCATGACTGTGGTTGTGTTTTGTGAGGTTTTCCAGCCCCTGAAAATCTGTAGGGGAATAGGTAATGACCAAAACCTGCCCCCTTCCCAGAATGCCCCATCAGCCTAGCACAGGGCGGGCAAGCAGAAATTCTGCCCTGCGCCTGAGTACCTGGTGTCTGGCCAATAGCCTTAGCAGCAGTTCTGGGCGGGGTCTCCAGGCCTTTGTGGAGTAAGCCAAAGTGGAGGAGGCAGCTCCAACTTCAGCTCCCTGAAAGCCTGGTGGGTATGGTCGCTGAATCTCGCATACCTGGGCTTGAATTTGGCCTCTCTCTTGGGTTGGGCTGTGTCCAGCTGTGTGGTCCGGACCTTGATGATGACTGTGGTTGTGTTGCGTGAGGTTTTCCGGCCTCTGAGAGTCTGTAGTGGAGGCAGACGAGGACCAAAACCTGCCCCCTTCAAGGATGCCCCATCAGTCAAACACAGGGCAGGTATGTTTATCGCACTTTTATATTTTAAATCTGTTTAGTCAAATCACAGGAGACACTGGAGATTACAGATTCAAAATGGAATCCCAATTTGATTTTTGATCATAGAAAAATAAACATGTAATGCGATTTGGAGACGACTGCTGGACTAGAGCCGTTACTGACTGGATCCCACGGAATGTCAAAAGATCATGTGGCTGCTCACCTACAAGATGGTCAAACTTCTTCATCAACACCCTGAATGAATGGTTTGAGGATCTTCATATTCCTGAAGCAACCAGATGCCATTGGGCTACACTGGCACGTGATAGGGTCAAATGGAAATGTTACTGGTGCCTGCTAGAGCAAATCCATTAATAACGGGATGTCAAGTGATCAAGTGAAAAATAAAAGGAACCTGACAGAGTGTGGGAAGGCTGGAGGAAAAGTGGTTCTACTGTGGACACAGAGAAATGCACAGTTGGCAGGACGCTGTCTTCAGGTGAACAGCAGATGCATCTGTTGTTGTGGAAAGTACACAGAAATTTCAGAGGTGACCAAAAGAAACTGAAATTAAAGGTAAAGCTTAATGGAGGAATAAGAAGCAGGCTACTGGCTTGTAAGGCATATTAGCCATTAAGTTAGTTCTAAAGTTAATAAATTGAGATATAACCATAGATGATGTAGTTTGAAGATGATGTGAAGATGACCACATCATCTTCAATCTTCGGTTTTGCCTGACCGATGTTGCTATCGTCCCAACTTTCCAAACAGGATCAGACTACAGTCTCCTTCGTGCAAAATTCTACTTCAGGCAATGGGGAGAAAAGGCTGCAAAGATTAAAAAGAGAACTCCCAGAGAGACAACCAACTGAGAACTCTTCGGCACCACTGCGGCAACATGGGAAGATACCATCATTGATGACATCGATGAAGAATAAAACCGACTGGTTCAGCACCTCCATGATTGTGCGAATAATGCCAAGAGAGAAAAAAACCACAAAAGGATGCCTGTCTTCAAAAACTGTCGAGCTCATTCACCAATGTGGCAAGGTGTGAGCCTCAGGCGACCAAATGCTAACATCCAAGCTAGCAAAGCAGTGCAGAGAAGCGATAAAGGGAAGACCTCAAAGAGAGAAGAGCAAAAATACTGGAAGATGCAGCAGAAGCTGGGAAAAGCATTTGCAAAGCCTGCCTGTCCTTCGCCAACTATAAGATCAATATGACTGCCCTCCAACATCCTGATAGATCTATCACATATTCCAGAAAGAAAATGGAGAAGATTATCCATGACTTCTACTCATATCTCATTGATAGCCATGTCCACCTGCCCACATATCCATTCTGCATAATGGATATGTCATTCCCAACATTCTCCCTTCTGAAATCCAACATGCCATTTTGTCAGTAAAGAAGGGAACAGCACCAGGCCCAGACAAAGTCAGACCCGAACACCTGAAGAATCTGCCTTCAGTACTCATCAATACACTAGCTCGGCTCTTCACACGCTACCTGTCCGAATGCAAGGTGCTCTCCCATTGGAAAACCAGCAAGACAGTTCTACTGTTCAAGAATATTGACAACTATCGCCCCATCTGCCTGTTGTCTGTATCTACAAACTGTTCACTCGAGTCATCCTGAACAGGATTGGCAGAACATTAGATGAAGGGCAACCATGCGAGCAAGATGGCTTCCGAAAAGGATTCAGCACAATCGACCATATCCACATGGTAACCAAGCTCATTGAAGGTTCTAGGGAGTTCAAGATGCCACTCTGTCTCACGTTCATTGATTTAATGAAAGCCTTTGATTTTGTGGAGACTGAAGCGGTCATCGAGGCCCCTGGCCAAACAGGGTGTTCAAACCCAATACATCAAGACCCTTTGTGAGCTGTATTATGGATTCACCACCAGGATCTCACCATTCTGCAAAGAAGTGATCATCGATGTCAAAAGAGAGGTTCGGCAGGGTGATACCATTTCATCAAAACTTTTCATTGCCACCCTCGAGAACATCATGCAACAACTAGAATGGGAAGGAATCGGAGTGGAGATAGATGGTCGGCAACTAAAACCACCTCCGCTTCGCTGATGACATCATTCTAATAACACCAAACATTAGCCAAGCGGCACAAATGCTGGCTAACTTCAACCGAGAATGTGGAAAGATAGGTCTACAGCTGAATTTCAACAAAACAATGTTCATGAAAAATGAGCTAGTTCCAGAGGCCCCATTCACTCTCAATGGAACAAACATCTCTGAATGCAGCAGTTATGTGTACCTAGGTCGAGAAGTCAACATGATGAACGACCTAAAATCTGAGCTGCGTAGGAGGAAGAGAGCGGCATGGAATGCCTTCAAAAGCATTGGAGAAATAGATAAAAAAGACAAAGAACCTCCAATTCCTGGCACATCTCTTCAACTCCACCATTCTCCCTGCATTAACTTGTGCCTCAGAGACATGGGCCCTACGAAAGCAGGATGAGAATGCTATTTGGGTCTCCCAAAGAGGAATCAAAAGAGCTATGCTTGGTATATCACGCCTCACTCAAGTAAAAGAAGGAATCCGGAGCTCTGACCTCCATCGCTGTTCCAGAGTCAGGGACGCTGTCTCGTTTGCCAAGGCATCGAAATTCAGATGGGCTGGACATGTAATGCAATTTGGAGATGACCGCTAGACTAGTGTAGTTACGGACTGGATCCCATGCGATGTCAAAAGATCATGTGGCCGCCCACCTACAAGATGGTCAGACTTCTTTGTCAAGCGGTTTGAGGCTCTTTGTACTCTGAAGCAACCAGATGCCATTGGGCTATACTGGCACGTGATAGGGTCAAATGGAAATATTACTGGCACCCGCTTGAGCAAATCGATGAATAACGGATGTCAAGTGATCAAGTGATAACCAAAGAAGTTACTTAAATATTATATGTAAGCATGATAAAAACCTAATGATCTCTAGTCAGTGGAAATGGCTAAGGCTGGTGAGAAACAGAAGACAGATGTGTTAGTGACTTCCTTTTGTCTGATTCTCTCCACATATACAAATTCTGTTTTAGGTTCATTCCTCCTAATGCATTTTCTATGATTCTGATATGCACATCGTTTGCTGCCCAAACAGAATCACTATCTGAGAACTCTATGCTTTGTACAGTTGCAGTATTTGTTCATGATAAATTATGCAAAATCACGTCTTTTTTGGGATAATACTTAAATTCAGTATTGACCAGCAGGTAATATTTGATTTCAGAGAATGTTTGTTTCATTTTTTCCTGCTGAAATCTGAGTTTTCTTTCTCTGGAGATCTCCCTCTTCTCCAACTTCGCAATGATTTGCCCTCCCTGCCCCTCTCCCATCATTCTTGATAACATTGAACTAGCTCTTTATTCTAAATACTCCTAAAAAAACCTAAATATAGGGAACAGAAAGTGCCTATATTTAATAACCTAGTCATCTTGTTATGCTATGCCCATTCTACATGGAATAACTAAGTTATTTTTACTGTAATTTTACAGTACTCTAGAACTATCCCCATTTAAAAATAGTCAAAGAATTTGGTGAATAATCACCCAGAAATAAGCACTATACTGTGGATGAAACTTTTTGAGTCAGTCATTTGGTCGTTTCATTTACTTTTTAATCACATTTGTTCACTTCATTTTACTTTCTTGTCATTCCTGTGGCCCCGTTTGGAAGAAGTATAGCTTAAGCTGAGTAGGTAAAATAACATAGCATATGAAAAGCATTAAATTTTATCACAGCATATTATTTTTAAATTTTATTATTATACCACCATGCGATTTACAATTACAAAGGTTGAGGCTCAGTCATGTAGTGTTCCAGCACCCATTCCACTACCATTGCCCCATTCCCACCACCAATACACCACCACCAGTATGCCCCTCTGGCCACCTTAAGCTAAAGCCCACCACCCACTCCCCATTCCACATCGCTCCAGTTTGTTGTAACTACAATGATCATTACAATGTATATATGGGCAAGACCCTGGGAAGGACCTGGCCTAAACTTGATTCATATCTAAGCCTGGCCTTGCGCTGCTGCAGCTGTGCATCTGGTCAGTCTCTTCTACAGTGTTGCTGGTAATGGCGGCTGCAGGGCTCGTAACCACGCGACGCTGGGTCACTGGAGCTGGAGGGATGAGAGGAGGGGCCCCTATCCAAGCTGGCCCAGGTCCACAGCAGCCCACGTGTCTGTTGGCTCTAAGAACTGTGCTGAACCCGGACCGAGCCAGTTATATCCTCTCTCGTTGCTCAGTGTCTGCTCCATGTGGGTAGGAGCTGGTGCAGCTGTGCATCTGGGCAATCTCTTCTCTGGAGTTGCTGGTAATTTATCACAGAATAATTTAATTTGATTTCACATTTCCATTTGTCCATACATTTTATACTGTTATACTGACCTCTTCTGGAAAAATTTTAAAATGTCATCCTAAACATTTGTTGGTTCTTCTTTATGTTAATACTGTACATATGACAATGGTTTTGTAGAAATTACTGGGTCTGATGTAACTATTGCTCATAGTGCATTTAATGAAGAATTCCTTGTAGATGGGTGCTAGTTGATAGTCTAGCAGAAAGGATGGGTACACAACTAATGATGATAATGTAAATAAAAATCAGTACAAGTTTTAAAACACATGGAAAGCTAATGCTGCCATGTTACTTGCTATGTTTTGAGGGTTAAATTATAGTTCCCTAGAGAAGAAAGATGTGCTGTAACTTCAGTCAGAGAAACAGTAATGTACCCGAAGTCATTGTGCCCTAGGGGCAAGGGGATGGAAGGAGGTCCTGTCAAAGGTCTGATGCCTGACATGAATTTGGGGCCTTATGCTGAAGATTTTGATGGGCTGGCAAGTGGCATGGACACAAACATTAAGTCCTATGATACATGAATCAGTTTACTCCATTGGTCTCGGGATTTGGAGACAACCGCTAGCACCATTACCGATTGGATCCCACAGGATGTCAAAAGATCACGTGGCCGCCCACCTACAAGATGGTCAGACATTCCTTGTCAAGACCCTGATGGAACAGTTTGAGGCTCTTCATATTCCTGAATCAACCAGATGCCATTGGGCTACATTGGCACGTGATAGGGTCCAATGGAAATGTTACTGGTGCCCGCTCGAGCAAATTGATGAATAAAAGGATTCAAGTGAGCAAGTGATCAAGGATATTGGTCTCCCCACTTCAACAGTGGAGCTATGCAGCAAGGTTTGCTGCCAGATTTACTGACTCCACAGAGAAGGGAACAGTGAAAGGAAAGAAAGTCAAGGGGTGGGGGGGAAACAGTATTGCTAACTGATGTCCATAGTATGAGTGGTGTTGAACCCAGAAAGGTCCTATAAGAATGTTTAAATGCCCCAGACGACTTTTATAGTAGAATCCAAGGTCATTCTAGCCAAAAGTCATTCTAGCCATGATCTCAGCATCACTACAAATTCTTAACCCATTTTCTACTAAGTGGGTTATTAGATTATGGTCTTTAAGTCATTGTTTTAAAATGTTAGAATCTGATAAACACACACACAGACATGCATGCACGCACGCACACACACAAATTGACTGGTGAGCCAATATTTTCTCCCAGTCTGATTGGTGTCTTTTTTCTTCTCCGTCTTTTTTTTTGTTTTGGTGCCACACTCAGTGTGCTCATGCTTACTCCTGACTCTGATTTCAGGGACGACTCCTGGCAGGGCTTAGAGAATCTTGTGTGTTATCAGGGATCAAATCTGGGTCAGGGATGTGAAATAAAAGTGTTTACTTACTGTACTATCTCTCTGTCCCTCATCATCATTTCTTTGTTGTGCGAAGCTTCTAGGCTTGGTGTCCTCCCATTTGTTTATTTTTCCATCCATTTGCTTGACCAATGGCATCAAATCACTGAAAATATTTCTAGATTCAATGTAGTTAAAAGTTCTGTCTAGGTTTTCTTCAATATAAATTGATAGATTCAGGTCTAATATTGAGGTTTCTATCCATTTTGAATTGGCACTTGTACATGGTATGAGTTAGGGGTTCAAGTTAATTTTCTTATTGTTACATATGACAGATAAATTTTCCCAACACCATTTGCTGAAGAAGCTTTCATTGATTCACTTCATACCCTTAGTTTGTTGTCAAAGATTAAATGCCCTTATACCTGAGCTTCTGTCTCTGTTAAAAGTATCAATTCTCTTACATTGGTCTTATAGTCTGCTCTTATTCCATACTATACTGTCTTCTTATCACGGCTCTATAGCAAATATTAAAGTTGAGAGAGAATGGGATGGAGCAATAGCACAGTGGGTAGGGCATTTGCCTTGCATGCAGCTGACCCAGGTTCAATCCCCAGCATCCCATATGGTCCCTCGGCACCACCAGGAGTAATTCCTGAGTGCAGTGCCAGGAGTAACCCCTGAGCATTACCCTGTGTGACCCAAAAAGCAAAAATAAATAGATAAATAAATAAGTAAATAAATGAGTAAATAAGTAAGTAAATAAATAAATAATAAAGTTGAAAAAAATAAAATCCTTATATCTATATTTTTCTCTGAATTGCTTTTGGCTCTTTGGAAGGTTTTATTATTCCATATAAATTTCATTAATATTGGACCTCTGTCTTTAAAGAGGTCATGAGTATTTCATAGTAACTGCATTGAACATGTGTGCAGTAATTGAATACATATTCAGTAGCATTAATACGTTCATATATAGGAGATTTGAATGCATAATACATATAAGAATATGAATATAAGACATATAAAGAACTTATTAAACTTAAAGAAGAAAAAAAATCCCATCAAAAAGTGGAAGAAACAAACATAAATTTCCTCAAAGAAGAAAAACAGGTGACCAATAAGTATATGAAAAAATGCTCTGCAATGCTCTATCATCAGGAAATATGTAAATCAGAGCAACAGTGAGATATCTCACACCAGTGAGGAACCCTCATCCACTGCTCGTGGGAATGTTGTTTGGTTTAATCATTTGGAAAACAATATAGATGGTCCTCAGAAATCTAAGAATTGAGCTTTCATCTGATCCAGCAATTCCATTTTGAACATCTACTTCAAAGGGCCTAAAAACTGTATTCATAAGAAGACATTTGCTCTCCCACGTATATTATAGAACCATTCATGATAGCTAAAATCTGGAAACAACCCAACTGACCAAGAACAGATAGCTTATGGTATATTTACACAATGAAATACTACTCAGCCATAAGGTGAAAGCATGCAATTGCCCTTACATGGAGAGAACTGAAGAATACAAGCTGAGTGGTCAGAGAGAGTGACAGAGACAGAGCAAGCTCTCTCATATGTAGGGTATAAAGAAATATAGTCAGCCAATAAATAACACGAGACCTGGTCTACAGACCAGAGCTTATGTGACAGGTAGATGGGAGCAGGGATGGAGTGGAGGTTCCTGGGAGGACACTGAAACATTAGTGGAAAGAAATGGACACGCTGGGGAAGGGTATGGGCCTGGAACATTGTATGCATGAACCCTATCACTAACAGTATTGAAATTATGGTAAAAAAACCAAAAAAAAAGAGATGTGTAAATGTTAGTTACAAACTTAAGCTTGAGCTACACTGAAAATTTTTTAAGATTTTATTTTCATAATTTCTCAGCTGCCCTAAAAAAATAAGATTCTTTTCTCAAAAGCATCCTTTTGCACAACTAAATGTAGAAACTTGTAGTGTTAGAGAAATCTGTAGGTGTGAATAAAGATCAAATACATAGCTTGACCAATGTTTTTATAAAGGAAGTTCTTCAAACACTGAAAAGTTCATTGCTATAAAGCTAATTTACTGATTGAAAAGGTCTCTCAAATGTAACCTTTAAGTGTGTGACATTTCAGTCAGAATATTGAGTTAGGACTTTTAAATTTTGACTTTTCAGATATACATTCACACAAAAAAATACATCTTATACCATCGTTGCTGAATATATTAGATTTTTGTTCTGAAGTGCTAGATGTAGTAGATTCATGTGTAACAGAAGTGCATTAATAAAAACGTGCATAGGAATCATGAAAGACTTGAATGTCTTTTTCCCCATTATAATAGCAACCTTTATTTGTAAAAATCCAGGTTTAAAATGTATTTCCAGGTTATCCTTTTCCCAGAAACAACAAGGCACATAAAATCCTTCCCTGCTGTCATCCTGCAGATGATGTTTCTTAAGCAGCCACCCCCTCCCGCATAGCTACATGTTTCGTTCCTCATTCCCGGTCGTCTTGCTCCCCACATGCTTTGGTGCTTTTCTACTAGGGTAGAGTACTAAACTTCAGGACTGAAGTAGACAAAAAGGGCATGGGCAAGGGTGCAGAGTGCTGCATGGTACTCACGGCATTCGGGACAGGGGCTAGTAGTAGGTCTCCACCGAACCTCCAGGACTTCTGTGGATGAACTTTCTGATTTTGTCTACATGCAGATGAGAAAGGAGCAGGGGAAAGCACAGAACCACCAGGTAGGTTTGAGGGAACACAGCCTCAGGGCCACTCGCATTCCAGGCAGTGGGAAAGGAAAGCATCAAGGCTGTCTCTTCAAAAAGGCCAAATATCAGGATCTTGTTCTTCATGCCTTGCTAAACACAAAGTTCCTCCTGGTTCTACAGATGACCAGTTGGCCCACGGCACCACCACGACGTTAACAAAGAAGGCTGTGTGGCAGGTGAACTCCGCCATCTTCCTCTGCTCATCCACTGCTGTCCACAGCTGTCTTTCATGTCATTGATCCAGCGGTCATCCCAGTCCAAGTGGATGCACAGAAGGTGAAGAGTCAAATGTCTTTTAAAGAAATGATTAGTTGAAGCTTTTAATTTAAAACCTGCAGCTGTTGGGGCAGAGAGTATCAAATTTCAAAGAAAGTTTAAAAAATAGAGCAAGAGAAATGGTCTTCTGAGAAGGAAAAAAAGCACATGAGTTTTCATTACTTTCTTTGCCTTTCATAGTGCTAAAATATAAATTTCAAGTATATAATTTAGTCAGTTTCAATTCATTCTACAAAATAGACTATAGAGAAAAATGTCAAGTAAAAGACTAAGGCTGTTCCAAAGCCTGATACATTATTGGTTTCTTTACACGTCACAGAATTGAGTCATCATTCTCACTGGCACTCTGTAAAAAGAAGTTAATAAATGTTTATGTTGGCGGCACTCATTCAGCAATGAGCTAACTCGAAAAATTAACATAATTTGGGCATGTCTTTTATATTTTTGTTAGCATAATCATTGTTTAAGGTTTCTTAGTAAAAAAATGTTAAAAGTTTTTTGGTTTAAAAGAGGCTTGTGGAGAGGACATTTCTGTGGAGACACTTGGGGACAAAGATGGGTGCCAAGGACAGAGTCATAACCACCGAGCCCATAAGCCAGGACAGAAACTTGATGATTAAATGACAACATACCATTTAATGGGGTTGGAGTAGTGAACATTTAATACTACTAAATATCACATTTTCTAAATGTTACATCTTAAATATTCAGAAGATTTTGTTCATCTTAGATTCTATTGGAAAATTAGTCTTACAAGTTTCGTTGCTGTCCATTTAAGATAAAGTTTACTTTAGAAAGTTATGGTTACATAAGACTATCATGAGTCAGAGTTTAAATGTTGGTTTTGTAAGGGTTCTTTTTTTTGGCACAGTTAGAGCTATGTCCTGGAATTGGTGCCCAAACAATTTTAAGTGTGCTCTGAGCTATTTATGCCACTGAGTAAAATTAGATATGCCTGTTGCTAATACGAATGGATGAAACATGAGACAAGGCCAAACACGTGAGACTTTTCTTCTACGCTTAGTTAGTGGGGCCCAAGTCGTTCACTTTCACTCTGTAAGTCATGGAGAAGTTTGAGCCACTCTAGCTCAGAACTCCAGCTGTTTATTGTTATTTCCCCAGTGTGATTTTTCATACATTGAAGGTAAGTCACCGTTGTAACTGGATTTTATATAACTGCACTGCTTAAGTTAAAAATGTGAAAAAGTATAAGGTTTCTTGACTTTTTTCCTTTCATGGGTGATCTAGAAAATTTATCTAAAAATAATGTATTGAATATTGACAAAATTTAGTAAATTTCTCCTTTGCTCAGCTTTCTTTTAAGTTATTTTGAGTATGCTATGTATTTTAGCACAATACTATACTTCTAAAATTTTTATTCTCTAGAATTCCAGGGCAACTATTTTGTATTATTAGCATTCAGTTAAATATTGAAGTTAGTCTGGATGAAATATAAGCTTATATTGGCTAGGAATATATTCAATTCTCAATTTATTCTTAAACTTTTATGGTAGAATTATATTTGCCTTACATTTTGTCAGTTTTGTTACAGGCATTAAGTAAAAGTCCAGGTTGTCTAATAAATTCAGAAAGTAAAATACAAACTTTGTCTTCTCAACTATTCCTGAAAAGGAGAGAAAATCTTTCCTTTTTCAAATACAGGGAAATGAGTTTTGCTCAAAATAAGAGTCAAGGGCTGAAGTGATAGTACAGTGGGTAGGCCCTTGCCTTGCATGCCGCCAACCCAGCTTCAATCCTCAGCGCCACATATGGTCCCTGAGTGCAGAGCCAGGAGTAAGCCCTGAGTACAGCCAAGCATAGCCCAAGAAATAAACAACAATAAAAAGAGATGAGTCCTAAAGTGAAAGCAAAAGGTAAATGTGCTAATAATACTTTGGCTTCCTTAATTTGGCATAGCCCTTTCTTGGTGTTTGCTCAGTTAATTTGGGCAACGGTAAAACAAATTTTTTTTTATTTATTTATTTTTTTTTTGCTTTTTGGTCACACCCGGCAATGCTCAGGGGTTACTCCTGGCTCTGCACTCAGGAATCACTCCTGGCAGTGTTCCGGGGACCATATGGGATGCCGGGGATCGAACCCGGGCCGACACAGGCCGGCCGCATGCAAGGCAAACGCCCTACCCGCTGGGCTATCGCTCCGGCCCTCAAATTTTTTTAAAGTAACAGAAAAGATGAGGGAAAATATAGTTCAACTTAATTTAAGGACTTGCCACCAAAATGGAGTAACCCACTGTTGTGAAATTAACTAGAGAGTGTAATGTAGGGTTTCTAGTTCTTGTTTTGTTTTTATTTCCTTGGAGACCTTTTGCAGAGATAGTCACAAAAAAGCATGTTTAGCATTTCAAAACTAATGATTCGAGTGGTGTTAGTTTTATAGATTGTATTTTTCTAAGGTTTGTTTCAAAGTTTTCTAAGGCTTGTTTTCTAAAGTTTGTGAAAACTAATATTTCAATATATTTAAGTTTCAATTCCAATATTTAAAAATCTAAGTTTTCTAAAATGATGGCTAAGCTTACAGTTGAAGTGCTACAATCAAATTATTCTATCTTGGGGGCCAGAGTGATAGTCCGGCAGATAGGGTGTTTGCAGCCAGCCAACCCGGGTTTAATACCCGGCATCCCATATTGTCCCCGAGCACCATCAGGAGTAATTCCTGAATGCAGAGCCAGGAGTTACCCCTGAGCATTGCTGGGTAGACCCAAAAAGCAAATAAAAATTTTTTTGCAAAATAAAATTATTTTATCTTGTTTATTTGCTTGGATTTATTTAGGGGCTCTTCACCCAGTACTGCTCAAGGTTTACTCCTGGCTCTGGCACTCAGGTTTACTCCTGACTTGGGCACTTGGAGATCACTCTGGGGGGACTTAGGGTCATATAGGATGCCATGCCCAGGTTGGCCATGTACAAGCAAGCTCCCTACCTTTCTAGCCCCATATTGTCTTTTTTAAACTTATACTTTTAGCCAGATAAATTGCACAGAGGGGTAAAGCACCTGCCTTGTACCACCAACTAGATTGAATGCCCAGGTGCACCTGGGTATAGCCAAAATCAAGAAGAAGAAAGAACTCATACTTTCTAGTCATCTAATTATTTGCTATCATATATCTTTGAAAATGAAATAATCTGTTAGTTATGAGTCGGTGCCCATTTTGTCTAATTTGGCATATTTTTTAGGACAGTCATCTAATTAAAGTGCTATCATGTAGCACTTGAAAATCAAATAATCAGTTATGAGTGGGTGCCCATTAGGTCTAATTTGGCATATTTTGTGGGGCCTCATTCTCCTGCTCCATACGTGACTCATCTGCATCTTTATTTTTCTCAACTAAGCCCATTATGGCCTAGTGGAGAGGAAAGGAGTAGTCTTAGGTCTGGCTCTGCTGCATCCACCTCCTTGACATGCTATCTCTCTTAGGGCTTCCCTACGAACTTTCCTTCCTAGTCTTGTCAGAGCCTGTGAATTCCTGAAGTACTTTCTGGGGTTTTCAAGTCAAATTCTTCACTTTCTGTGCTTGTCATTTCAGACTTCAACTTTAAAATGTCTTCTACATAATAATATAGAAGAGAATTGTATGAAAAAAAAAACAAATGCAGGATTAGTTAGTCATGCATTAGTTTGCAGAAGTCTCCAGACTTCTCTCAGAATTCCCCAAAATTCCCTCCTTGGCTTGACAAGTGACATCCAAGTATTGCCTTGTTGATGAAAAAAGAAGCTTGGGAGTTAGTTCAAAGGTCTGTGTCCATGCTCAAAGGAATGACTGCTGCGTCCCAGGGTGGTGATGAACCATTTCAGCCTTTATCATAGAAAAGCAGCCACACAGATTATTCTTTGAGGTCACCATTGCTGTCATGGAGCGTGGATTTCAGGTCTCATGGAAGGGATGAGACACATAAATAGATGTGTCCGTATCCCTCAAATCCCACTCTCCCTTTCCTGATCATTTTTTGGTGGTCCTCTTATTTATTTACTCATTTATTTATCTCTTTATTTATTAGTTTTTAGGCCACTTCCAGCTTTCTCCTGGCTCTTCACTCAGGGATTACTCCTGGTGGGGTTCAGGAGACCAGATAGTGTCTGGAGCCAGCCATGAACAAGGCAATGCCTTAACCCTTTTGCTAACTCCTTGTTATTGTTTCTGTAACATGTAAGTAACTCCAGCAAATACAGGTGATGTGAAATGTGAGGCAGTATCCACATATCATCACAAGCCTACCTGTGCTGTTATCTGCATGCTCAATTATTATTATTGTTGTTCTTTTGGAGTTAATGCCTAGTGATGCCCAGGGGTTACTCCTGACTCTATACTCGGAATTACTCCTGGTAGTGCTCAGGGGACCATATGGGATACCAGAGATGGAAGCCAGGTTGGCTGTGTGCAAGGCAAGTGACCTGCATGCTATATATTTTTCTGACTCCTACAATTACTTTTTTGTTTTTTTTTCACTAGAATACAAAAGTAGTTTAATCCTTTCCTGATCATTTTAACTGTGTAAAACATTCTTTATGAGTTTTACTTTGAAATGTTTCTGAACAACGTACTATAATGAATGGTGATTTGTTTTGTTTTTTGTTTTGGGGGGCCACACCTGGTGGTGCTTAGGGCTTACTCCTGACTGTGTCTCAGAAATTACTCCTGACAGGCTCAGTGGACCCTGTGAGGTGCTGGGGATCAAACCTGGGTCTGCTATTTGCAAGGTCAACACCCTATTCACTGTGTGCTATCTCTCCAGACTTGGAACCATGATCTTTTTAGGCTGTGCTATCAAACATACATTTTCCAGTTATAAGACCTTATAGGAATGATTTTATTACCATATGCTTCATCTTCTCCTTATACTAAAATAGTAAGGATCATAGTATCCCCTTTCTAAAGACAGAATTGCAAAATTTAGCCCAACTAAATATTCAAAAAGTTGCTAGCCTTTTGGTAAGCAATAGATCTCTTAATCACTGCCTCATCACCATCATCTTTGCCATCAATAAGGAAAGATAGAATTTATTCTTCTCATCGTCACTGATAGGAACATTCATATAGGATCAGTGTTTCTAACCTGATCCTCTCAGATCTTGTAAGAAGGCACCAGGAACCCTTTGCAATCCGGAGCTTCCACCCTGAGCTATTCCTCCTCCAGCAGAGAATGTTCTCTGTAGGCAGTGATGCTGCCGAGAGGAATGTGTGCATTCCAGAACACAAATAGAAAATCCTCCAGACATTCCTGTCAACTGGCCTAAAATCCCTACATGGTGCCTTGAGTATTTGCGGAGGAAAGAAATCAAATGACTGCTAAGGTTTTCTGTGACTGTTTTCCTTTCATACAAAATGTGTATCTTAATGGTAAGAGAGTCATATATAAATCTCGAAAGAGATCAACAAGTGGCAGAAAAGCTTTATGTAGCATTAAGCAAAACAGAAATGTTCTGTCCTTGTGCTGGAATGTGTTTATGTGTGGGTTTCCCCCACCACAAATTGTCTTTAAATCGCTTTAATTCATCACATTCCTGTTTCAAAGAAATGGTAACTCTGAGGATAAAGTCACTCATGTCTCTGAAGCTCTGTGACACTTTGTAATGAACTTCAAAGCAGTGAGAAATTACTTATATGTCACATTTGATAAGAACCTTAATTATGCCTATCTCAAGAATTTCTTTTTTGCTTTAAATCTTTCATTTAGAGAATGCAGCTATAAATCTTGACTTGCTTCATAAATTTAAGAAGACGTTTCTTAAAAGGAGTCTGTTTCTTGTGAATATTTTTCAGAAGACAAGTTTGCCACTGGTTTGCCTGGAAACATCAAATTTAGTTTATAAAAATCAAAGAAAACTTCTGCTCTTGGAAACCATTTCATTTTTATTCAATAAGAAATTTGGATCAAGAATATCAATTTCTCTGTTATAATAAATATTTAGTTAAATATTTAGTTTAGTAAGCTTTCAGCCTTCTCATGGTCCAGCACAATCCAGACTGTCCAAACAACACCTGGACCTTCTCAATTTTCACACACTGACAGAACACTGACTCAAAGAAGGCGGACACACACACACACACACACACACACACACACACACACACACACACACACACACATGCTCGAGCCATCACTTTGCTGTTTCTCTGACACAGGAGTAACTGAGCACTGTATCCAGGCCAAACTGAGCCCTGTAGGCCTACTGATACTCTCCCATGTTCCTCCACTCTTCAAACCTTCCAAACAACTCAGCAAAGAGCCCTTTTGTATGGAAACCGGCAAAGCCACATTATGAACTTAAAGCAGTGGAGCATTTTCAACTTCTTAACTCAACATTTAGCATTTTCTTACTAATAGGCTTATGTTGGCATCCCTCTCTTATCCCATTCCAGCAGTGGGAGGAGAGGGATCCAGGATGGCGGGGTTCTTTGATGTCACAATTCCCATCTCTGTGCCTGTCCTCAAATAAATAATGCGTTTCCCAACACAGACAAGTTAAAACGAGTCATTTAAAACCATAAAAACATACAGTACACAAATTAGCCTTAGTTCTGGGGCAACCCCAAACATCCAGGGGCTGCCATGCTCGTCTTAGTGCCCTGGGCCTGGGAAGCTTCCACCACATCCAGGGTTCCCGGAAGTGGGTCATCAAAGAGTGGCCACATAAACTTGTTTACACTCACGAGCCCTTTTTCAGACTTGTGGGGACCCTTTTTTTATATCCCTAAGCTCATGAGCCTTTTCCAGACTCCTGGGGTCCTATTTCAGACCCCTCCGCTACCAATAGCCTTTTAAATGGAACAGAGAGGCAGTGAAGGACAGTGGAAGGGAGAGATAAAAGCGAGTTGGGCAACACTGATGCTCGCCTGCCAGGACCCCTGGCGGGATCTTAAGACTTCCAGAGTAGGGGCCCGAGCAAGAACAGCAGGGAGAAAGTTTGCTTTGCACGAGTTGGATCGATCCCCAGCACCCCATATAGTGCACCGCCAGGAGTAATTCCTGAGTGAAGAACCAAGAGTAATCCCTAGGCATTGCCGGTGCGACCCAAAAAAACAAAAACAAAAAAAAAAAAGAGCCCCTTAGCATTGGAGTACAGGTATAAATCCCTGCTCTCTTGTCTCTGGCTGGGAGCCGATGCCCTCAGGGACAGCTCTCCTTAAGCCATTCCGGGTCCCACAGAACCTTGGGTTAGAGACCAATAACACCCTGTAGCCAAAGCCTTGAGGCAAACCCCAGTCACTGCCGCATTCAGCACGCTTGCCCCCTCAATTGTACCAGGAGACACAAAGAGGGGTCATAGTAGTGTCTGAGATCATGGCCTTGAGATGCTTGGGATCTCAGTGGAACCTCCAAATGTTAGGCTGTCACTCGACACAGAGACTCCAGAAGTAGGAAATCTAAGTATAGAAAGTTTACTAGAGCTTAACGCTGGGAATCCTCAATCCAAAGATACTCAGAGCCCAGCACTGAGGGCCCACAAGTCAGAGTGACTTGGAGCCCCAAGCACTGAAGCCTTTGCAGTTTATACACTTTGAGGACCTAGTCTTATCTGAGCTAAAGCAGAAGTACAGAAGCAAATTGGGCAGTTGATTCTCATAACAAGGTCACCTTGCTCACATCCCTCTTGCCCTAGAGCTATTGCTCACATCCGCATTGCCCCCAATTTCTGGTAACATCCTGTTATCTCTGACCAAATGTCTGGGTGCTTATGATTATGTCCTTGGAGTCTGGCATGTTTGTTTTACTAGGTTGTAACTCATTACCCTGAGGCACAAAATGGAGTTTACTGCTTCAAGATGTAGTCACAATGGTTCTGCCCAACCTTTCACTTCTGGCCAATCATAAATGTGGAAAATTCCCTTCAACTTGGTAGCTTGCTAGTAGCTGGAGTCACCTGTGACAACTGAAAGATTTGTCACGTACTCCCTGGCAGAAGCACGTCCACTGGAAACAGATTTCTGAGCCCACAGAATCTGTGGTCTGGTGTTGGGAGGTTCAAATTTCCTATGTGATTTGTTAAGAAAGGCCATAATTGTTCTACCCTGGTTCCCAGACCATTGCCTTATATGCATTAGGGAGACAGTATCATTGTGGAAACTATTTACATGTTGAGGCATCACCATCTTCCCCTGCAGTCTCCAGGCTGTGGACCCAGCAACATTTGAATAGGCTACTGCAGGGCTGGAGAAATAGTACAATGGGTTAGGTGCTTGCTTTGCATTCAGCTGACCCAGGTTTGGTTTCCAGATCCACATCTGGTCCCTGAACACCTCCAGGAGTGATCCTTGAGCATAGAGTTAGGAGTAACCCCCTGAACATTTCCAGGTGTGATCCCTAAACAAAACCAAAATTAAAATAACATGCTACCCCCATAACTCTATCAGGCTAGCAGTTTCTGTGAAATTCAGTAGGTGGTTGGAACAGTAGACCACACAGGTAAGTGTCACAGTACTATTGCTATAAAGTGTCTGGGTCTCTTGTAATGTCACATGGGATCCCTACAAGTGGATCAAAGTCATCGGATAGTGATATTTACAAGACTCTATACTGGCAGGAAAAAATTCTACACTCGGTCTATGTGTCAGCACTATTCATATAGAAGCAACAGACTTACTATTAACAGCTATTTGTTCTTATTAAATATTTGCGCAGCATTGGTGTCTCTTTTGGCCATTAGACTGCCAGTATCTCCCTCTGCCCTTATTGGTCACATGTGTAGCCTCTATCTAAGATGGCCACTCTGCATATGACCCCATGTGGGTCTGCTAGGGGATAATTGACAGTGATGATGGGCTAGTTTGTGTCAGCTGGCTGGGTCATTTTAACACTCTGGCACCTCTCTGTGGGGTGGCATGGTGTACAAATATCTTCCCCTTCATCCAGTGGGCCCACCTCATAAAACCTTCCCTAACTTCTTTGTCCTCCCTCTTCCAAACAGTTCATTTCCCTGCTAATTCTCCCAAATAATTCTTGTGGGTGTTTATCCATGAGATGTATGTGTTTCAAACTTAGGTAATTTTCCTATTTCCCCACACAAATTGGGTAAGCAAGTTCCCAGTCTATGTCTTGGTGTTTGGGGAATATTTCCTCTGAATGTGGCCTTCCAGGACTCCCCTGCTAAAGCTCTGAGCTAGACAGTAGGTCTACATGTGATCGATACCAACATATTGGGCTAATGTTTAGCCCAACATATTGGGCTTAAACTTTTTCCCTCTCCATGGGGGATAAACTACACCTTTCCACAACCAGAGATCTGGTATCAATATAAGGTGACCTGAGTTTCCTGTGTAAACAGCTTCGGATCTGCCAGTTTCATTCCCTGGGTTATACCACCCTTACAGTTGGCTGCTGCTCTGTTTCTCATGTGCCTGAGTAGTCCTAGCAGAACTTATGATAGGAAATTCTCAACAAATGGTCACTCAATGTTTCATGGTAAGATGTC
>JAJIBD010016585.1:0-23577 GCA_021461705.1 Cryptotis parvus | reverse complement strand
CACGGCCGACCCAGGTTCCATCTCTGGCATCCCATATGGGTCCCCCGAGCACTGCCAGGAGTAATTCCTGAGTGCATAGCCAGGAGTAACCCTGAGCATTGCTGGGTGTAATCCAAAAAGAAAAAAAAAGAATAAACACATAGATGAGCCATGGAAGAAAATTCCGTTTATGATGAACCGTTAGCAATGGCAGTAGTAATAACAATACACTGACTTTTGTATGAGACCTTGTCACGAAGCCTTTAATAGTCATTAAATCATGAAATATTTTTGGCCATATCGTGAAATATGTTCTAGCAGCATCACCACTTAATAGACTATTACACAGAAAGTTAAAGTAACTTGTTGAAGGACATACAGCTAAAAAGAAGTATGCACTTGGGGCTGGAGACGTAGCTCCATAGGCTGAGCACATGCTTTGCATACAGGAGACCCAGGTTCAATCCCAAGCACCTGAGTGCTCCTAGGGATAAGCCCAGAGCACAAAGCCAGAACTACCGCCCACACCCTGCAAAGAAAAATAGTAAATCGTACACTTGTGCCTAGCAATCATACTCTCTTCCCTCATTATTTTATCTAAGGAAAAATATTGTGTGCTGAATTTATTGTAAGGGAAAGACGAAATATTACCCCAAATCACACATATAACAAGTTAAATGTTATGAAATATATTTCAAACTCTGGAAAAGGTAATTGCACAAATCTAAAATGACCATATGTACATCCACAATGTAAAGAAAGGAAGAGAGAAAGAGAGAGAGAAAAAGAAAAAGAGAAAAGAGATAAAGAAACTGCCATAAGGCAGGCTAGGAGGAGGGAGGGAATTGGGAACATTGATGATGAGAAATGGGCACTGGTGGAGGGATGGGTGCTGGAACACTGTATGACTGAAACCCAAACGTGAACATCTTTGCAATAATATATCTCACAGTGGTATAATAAAATATTTAAAAAATAAACAAAAAAAATAAAATGAGCATATGGATATAACTTAACAAATTTAAGTACAAAATTGGTTTCTTTTTGGTTTGGTTTTGTTTGTTTTAGAGCCACATCTGGTGGTTCTTAGAGCTTACTCCTAGCTCTGACTCAAGGATCACTCCTGGTGGGATAGGGTTCATTGTGCCCAAGGCAAGTGCCCTACCTACTGTACTATAGATCTGTCACAAGCTGTTTTTTAAATATTTTATTATACCACTGTGAGATATACAATTTCAGAGATGTTTCAGTCATACAGTGTTCCAGCACCCATCCTTCCACCAGTGCCCATATTCCACCACCAAAGACTCCAATTCCCTCCTCCACCAGCCTACCTCTATGGCAGGTTCTTTATCTCTTTTCTCTTTCTCTTGCTCTCTCTCTTTCTCTCTTCTTTCTCTTACATATTGTGGATTGCAATACATACACTTCTTAGTGCAGCCATATAAAGGGCTTTTTCAGGATTGGGGAAATAAACATTGTTATTACTGGATTTGGCATATCGAACACACATCGGACAGCTTGCCAGGCTCTGCCATGCGGGCAATATATTCTCAGTAGCTTGCTGGGCTTTCTGAGAGAGGTGGATAAAATATTCTTGGAGATAAATCGGCGGCCACTTTTCGGCCACGTGCCATGGGGGAGAACTGCCCTGCCTGGGTGTATCTTTGTCTGTGGTTCAAGCATTCCTGGGCTTGAGATACCTTCCTCTGAAGGGTGGGTCTCTGAAGGGTGGGTATCTGAAGTGTGGGTCTCTGAAGGGTGGGTCTCTGAAGGGTGGGTCTCTGAAGGGTGGGTCTCTGATGAGCTGGGCCAGAGATTGGCTTAGTCTTTTGGGGTGGAGTTCTGACAAGCTGTGGTGTCTGGATGATTAAAAAAAATCGATGCCAGCATGGTGTGGGGGTTACTCTGGGTTCTTCTGAGGTTCTATTGGGATGGTGGGCTCAGGCCGGAAGTTGCTCTCTGTCCCTGACCTCTTGTGGTCACTGGAGTGCAGGGAGTGCAACAGGGAGAGCTGGCTGTCCATCTGCCTGCTGTTCGTCATCTACAAGCTGTTTACTCGAGTCATCCTGAACAGAATTGGCAGAATATTAGATGAAGAACAACCATGCGAGCAAGCTGGCTTCGAAAGGATTCAGCACAATCGACTATATCCACATGGTAACCAAGCTCATTGAGATTTGTAGGGAGTTCGAGATGCCACTCTGTCTCACGTTCATTGATCCAAAGAAAGCCTTTGATTCTGTTGAGACCAAAGCAGTCCTCGAAGCCCTAGCCAAACAGGGCATTCAAACCCAATACATCAAGATCCTTCATGAGTTGTAGTATGGATTCACCACCAAGATCTCACCATTCTACAAGGAAGTGGTCATTGATGTCAAAAGAGGGGTTTGGCAGGGTGATACCATTTCACTGAAATTCTTCAGAGCCACCCTCGAGAATGTCATGCAACAATTAGAATGGGAAGGAATGGGAGTGAAGTTAGATGGTCGGCAATTACACCACCTCCACTTCTCTGATGACATTGTTCTAATAACACCAAACATTAGCTGGCTGACTTCGAACAAGAATGTGGATAGGTCTACAGCTGAATCTCAACAAAATAGGGCATTTGCCTTGTGCGCCGCTGACCCGGGTTCGATCCCCGGCATCCCATATGGTCCCCTGAGCACTGCCAGGAGTAATTCCTGAGCAAAGAGCCAGGGAGTAACCCCTGAGTATCACCGGGTGTGACCCAAAAAGAAAAAAAAAGGACTAGTTCCAGAGGCCCCATTCACTCTCAATGGGACAAACATCTCTGAATGCAGCAGTTATGTGTACCTAGGTCGAGAACTCAACATGATGAACGACCTAAAACCTGAGCTGTGCAGGAGGAGAGAGAGCAGCATGGAATGCCTTCAAGAGCATTGAAGAAATAGCTAAGAGGACAAAGAAGCTCCAGCTCCGGCAATCTCTTCCACTCCACCATTCTCCCTGCATTAACGCATGCCTCAGAGGCCTGGGCCCTACGTAAGCAGGAGAACTCTATCTGGGTCTCCCAAGAGGAACCAAAAGAGCTATGCTTGGAATATCATGTCTCATTTTATTGAAAGTGGAAATCTGGAGTTCCAACCTCCGTCAATGATCCAGAGTCAGGGACACTGTGTCGCTTGCCAAGGTACCGAAAATCAGGTAGGCTGAACATGTAATGCAATTTATTTATTTTTTTATTTTTACAATTACAAAGATATACAATTAAAAAGTTCATATTTGGGTTTTGGTCATACAGTGTTCCAGCACCCATCCCGCCACCAGTGCCCATCTCCCACCACCAACGTCCCCAGTTCCCTCCCCCCCCCCCCAGCCCTCCTCCATGGCAGGTTCTTTATTTCTTTCCATTTCTCTCTCTTTCTCTTTTCCTTTCCCTCCTGACTATGGATTACAGAACATACATTAAAAGGTTGTCATGTATATATCTTTTGCCTCTGTTTAATGCTCAGTTCTAGGTTGGCATTAGTACCCTCGACAATTGTTAGCACACTGTTCCATTTTCTGTCTTACCTAGCCTCTGACTCCCACACGTTTGTGATAATTTCCACCTTTGACAAGACCTCCTGGTATATGTTTCACTTGACCTTGGATATTGGTATCATATTATGTACATATATATATTTATGTTATGCAAATAAATGCAGTCATTCTGTATCTGTCTCTCTCCTTCTGGCTAATTTCGCTCAACATAATCTTCTCCATGTCCATCCATTTATAGGCAAATTTTATAACTTCATTTTTCCTAACAGCTGCATAGTATTCCATTGTGTAGATGTACCAGAGCTTTTTATCCAGTCATCGATTTTCGGGCACTCTGGTTGCTTCCAGATTCTGGCTATTGTGAATAATGCTGCTATGAACATAAAAGTAGGGATGGTGTTTCCGCTGCATATTTTTGGTTTCCCAGAGTAGATTCCCAGGAGTGGTATGGCTGGGTCAAATGGGAGTTCAATTTCTAGTCTTTGGAGGAATGTCCATATTGTTTTCCAGAAAGGCCGTACCAGCCCGGCATAAAATTTGCCTATAAATGGATGGACATGGAGAAGATTATGTTGAGCGAAATTAGCCAGAAGGAGAGAGACAGACACAGAATGACTGCATTTATCTGCATAACATAAATATATATGTACATATTAAGATACCAATATCCAAGGTCAAGTGAAACATATATCAGGAGGTCTTGTCAAAGGTGGAAATTATCACAAACGTGTGGAGTCAGAGGCTAGGTAAGACAGAAAATGGAACAGTGTGCTAACAATTGTCGAGGGTACTAATGCCAACCTAGAACTGAGCATTAAATAGAGGCAAAAGGATACACATGACAACCCTTTAATGTATGTTCTGTAATCCATAGTCTGGAGGGAAAGGAAAAGAGAAAGAGAGAGAAACGGAAAGAAATAAAGAACCTGCCATGGAGGAGGGCTGGGGGAGGGGGAGGGAACCGGGGACGTTGGTGGTGGGAGATGGGCACTGGTGGCGGGATGGGTGCTGGAACACTGTATGACCAAAACCCAAATATGAACTTTTTAATTGTATATCTTTATAATTGTAAAAATAAAAAAAATTAAGTTCGGAAGAAAAAAAAAAAAAAAAAAATTTCTTTGGGTTTCCTTATCACACATAACTGTGTTTAGAATGTTCCTTTTAAGATTTATTAAATATATATTTAAATATAAAAAAATTTTATTATTATATATTTGTATAATAATTATACAAACAGTTCTGAGAGGGAAATTAGTAACAATTAAATGCTTACTTAGAGCAGAAAAAAAACCAAAAATCAATACCCTATGCTTCTATGTCAAAAAGCTGAAATAAGCAGTCAAACAATTGGTGATAGAATATTGTTTTTCTAACGGCAACTATCAATAAGTTTATAAATCAAAGTTCTTTCATTAATTTTTAAAAGAATAAAATACAGCTAAAATCAGAATAATAGAAGTCCATAAATTGAAAAACTGGAAAATAGAGAAAATCAGTATAATTAAAAGCAGATTTTTAAAAAAATCAACAAAAAATTAAAAATCTTTAAAAAAACTGAAAAAATAAAATGAAGACACAAATATAAATAATTAGAATGAAAGATGGACTATTATCAGAGATCTTACAACCACCCAAAGAAAACTATGGGAATATTAGGAACAATTCTGTACACATAGGCTCAATTTTTTTAGAAAAATTCAAAAAGAATTAAAGTAGGCAATGCAATGTTTTCAATCAAAGGTGCTAAGCCAGTTGGACATCCATAATCAAAGAAAACAAACCTTGCATTAAATATTGCATAGTATTCAAAATTAGCTCAAAACTATCACATTTATTGAAGTGTGAAATATGAAACTTTTCAAATATCACACGATAGAACGTTTGGAACAAACATTTATATAGTAGGAAATTCTTAGACATAACCTCCCCCTCCCCCCACAAGCACAATCCATAAAAAGGAAAACTATGGGAAATCATCCCCTCAACAATTACCCCAAAGTTGCTATAGTCCCCTCTGCAAACCAGTTTAGGTACCAAGGTTGGGACATTCCCTGAGCAAAACAGCTTAAGTCTTTTAGACTATAATCTGGGTGAGCAGAAAGGAACCTGGGAAAGAATAGAATAGATTACACGACAAGAGAAAATGTGCCCTGGAAAGAATAGTATAAAATAGGTTGGGTTCTTAAGGTGTAAGGGCAACAAATGCAAAAACAGAATAGGAAATTATTATGGCTTTGTACTTTAAAGGCGCCTGCTGATTGGCTGTGTGGAATATCGCTGCTCTTAATGTGCACAATGAACGCTGATGTGCTCACTGACTGTCCTTACTGCTCCTGTCAACCTAAGCCACAGCTCGTGTACTGGGAGCCAGGATGGAGGAACAATATTGTAATGAATAAATGGCCAGCTGTGAGCTCAGCTGAGGGCTCTCAGGTGATCTGAAAGCTTGGACAGTCCTGGTTGTTTGCACCCTTATGTGTTTGTCTCATTCTCTGCAGCCAACCCCCACGGAACAGAGATCATAGGTGTCAATGAAATTGATTTTAGACACAAAGCTGTCCTCTGGTGCATGTTCATCTGGGACTATTGGCTCTGGCAACGAGGGAGGGCCAGTCTCTGACCGTTTCATTTCACTGCAGCAACATAGAGATGCTCCAGAAGCGGAAGGTGCTTGGTCAGGAGGCGCAGCGTGAAAACCCCTCTGGACACTCACCCACCCTCTCAGGATCTTCCTAATGCGGGTCCAGTGATACAGAGCAAAGCACCCAGTTAGGAAGGTTCGCCTTCTACTTCCTCTCCCTGCTCTGCAGAGTCCACTTTCCTCGCTGGGCAAACATCCCAAGAGGAGGAGTTCAACCTGCTCTTGCCTCCCGATTTCATGCAGGAAAGAGGAAAGGCAGGAAGCAAAGATAGAACAAGCTTCCCCAACAGAACCTGGCAGGAGACGTGACTGCATTCCTTGAATTTGGCAGCATCCACCACTGCCCGGAGCTGAACAATGCACTAGGCATGACGTGCAGAGTGGACTTCATGCCCATCTTGGAAACAGCCCCTTCCACCTGGCAGAATTCAAAAAAATCAGTGTTTTGTGTGTGTGTGTGTGTGTGTGTGTGTGTGTGTGTGTGTGTTTTGGCCCCCCATCGTTTTAACTTGTTCGCACAAGGAGTGTCTCATGCTGCTGTTTAAGTGGGTGGGAGATGCTTCCTGAGCTGAGACTTTGCCCCTGGCTTCTCCGAGCAAATATTGCCATCAAATTACCCTCCCCTGGAAACTGCAGCCTAAATAGGAAATGCTGACAATTTCTAACCTGAGCCATGCAAAAGGCATTGATAAAATAACTAAGATAAATGAATACGGAAAAATAAAAGGCTGAGGTATGGGTTTCCTTAGTCCAACAACCCCCAGTAGCTCCCTGGCCTTCTGTGACCAGGAGGAAGCAAGTAATGTGAAAAGCCTCTGTGACAGCAGGTAGTGGGAAAGCCTTTGCTGACCTGGGCAAAGCTTTGTGTTCCATCAGCGTTGCTCCAAGCAACAAAGCTGGCTCTGAATTGAGATCTGGCCATCAGAGAGATGTAGGGGAGCCCCCATGCAGCTTCTAGAGTATGGAGGGAACTAGTCACAGGTGTCCATGCCTCTCAGATAAGGAGACAGGATTTTTGAGAGTACATAGTTCTTAAGGTCTGAGGTCTTGCAGGCATGACACATTGTGTCTATGCAGTGTCCAGATCCTCATTCCAAGTTCTTTTTTGAAAGAGGTCTGCCAGGCGTTCAACAGGCAAGAAACCAACTCAAATGCATGAGTCATTCTAATCCTGAGCTCAAATTTTCGGATTCTGAATCTGGTACTCCTGCTTCCAAAATCGTGCTTGCGAATTTAAATAATAATGATCATAGCAGTAATAATGACTGAGTATGTTAGGCACTCATCCTGTGACAAGCTACTCCTGTGTGTATTTCAGTGCACTTGATTCCACTCCTATGAGGTAAGAACTACCGTTGCCTATCCCAGAATTCTTCAACCTTTTTACACCTGCAAACTAGCACCAGGCCCACATACTAGTCTTTGGACTAGCAGTTATCACTGAGGTAGTAGACCAGTTGCTGTCAACCTTCCTTCACTTACAGACTGGCACTGATGCATGGCTAGAGAACCCTGATCTATACTGTGTAGGTGAAGAAACTAAAAACCAGAATAACTTGTTGCAGGTCACCCAGTGAACAAGTAGCAGAACTCTCAGCCCCTTGACATAGGCCTTGCCAAGTTCAATATTAAGAAGAAGGGATCCGGAAAGACAATGTAGGGAGTAGGCACTTGCCTTGCATGCAGCTGATCCTGGTTTGATTCCTTGCACTTAATATGGTCCCCAAAGCATAGAGTGTTCCATGAGTAGAAAGTTAGGAGTAAGCGCTGAGCACAACCTTGTGTAACAAAAGAGACAGAGAGAGAGAGAGAGGAGGGAAAGAGAGAAGGAAGGAGGGAGAGAGAGAGAGAGAGAGAGAGTGGTTATTTTTTATTGATTCATTTCCTTATTTCAAAAGTGACCTAAGAAAAAAAAAGCCTCGTTAACACAGTAGGGAGCATGTCAGCCTCATCAAAGTTATATAATTACATGACTTAAAAATTAAGAGCTATTCAATCAAAACACTCTACCAGTAAAATCTAGAAAGATACTTAAAAGCATAGTGAGGAATACCTGATAAACATTTAAATATCACAGAAAGAAACAAGACCGTCGGTACGCTAGAATGAGAACTATGTAAGAGAAACACAGGACCATTAAAAACCCAAAGAAAACACAAAAATAACATCTGCTGTGTTGGGGCTGGGTGGATTTTTTTTATGGTCTCTTTTTCTAAACTTTGAGGGGTTTTTTTTTTCAATTGAAGAAAATCTGAAACACTTCCCCCAAACATAGTTTGACTTATTGCTTTGAATCTGTGGCATTTGGGGAAGCAGAGAGGAAAAATGGTGCTATAAATAGCAAGAAAGGTGGGAGCAGCTCGTGTTTTTCATTTTTATTGCATCAAAACTTCAAGGAATTTGTCTTGATTATACTAGTGGAAACTTGTCCCCATTGCCTCCCTAAAAGAAAGAGAGAAGAGTAAAAAGAGAAAGACATGGAGAGGAAAGGAGAGAGGGAAAAGGAGAGGAGAGTGGGGGGGAGGGTGAGTGAGGTGCATTTTTGTGGCCCAACCAAACCATAAATTTCATTGCTTTGTTTGGGAGCTACTTAACAAATCCACAAACACTAATCTTGCTGGGTAATTAAAACAGTGTAAATGTCACTATTCTAATCTTTGACATTTGGTTTGGGTCCTGACAGGGCACAATGAATTATAGAGAAGGAATGTCCCTGCTGCAAGCACATGTGTTAATAATCCTGGCACAAGGCTTTAATATCCCTCTAGACATTTGGGGAAAAAACCCTGCCTAGCTAGATCTATGCCATTTCTTGAGCACTGCACCACTCACTGCCTGAGACACCACTCCTGTTGCTGCTTGGTGTTGCGTAGTTGTCTGGAATCATTTAAACTTGCAGATGAGTGGATTGTCCATATATGTTTGTTTCTCAAGGGCACATAGAAGAATTAGAAGAAATAGTAGAACTGGAAAAAATACAAGATTCTATTTCTTCTATTCTACTTCTTTGCCACACAACATCATTTACATCAAAAACCAACCATATTTTGATAATATTTTTAAATGGCTACCATTTATTGATCATTTGCTATTGGTGTTGTGCTTTGTTCTTAGCAAGAACTGGATCATTAAAAGAGAAGCAGAGAAGAAAACCAACCCTACCTCAGCCTGAATCCCCAAGCCTCCAAGTTACTAACCCTGTATCATACTAACCATGTATCATGCTCTTATGATCAGTCTCAGTAAAATAGGCAGGGGGTGAGGATGAGGGGCATTGTAGAAGTACCTTCCCCCCTAGAGTCTACATTACCAAATGGCTTGATTTATGGAATGGTTCCCCCATGGTTGGACCTCCATTGTTTTCATTTTATCCCTATTATTTTCAATTTTTATGAATGAGAGAATTCTTGCTTCTTCCGGTTCCAATTCCTCCTCTAGGTCTTTCCTCTCTCAGTAAGTGAAATCACCTCCCATTTTCATTATTGACAAAGTTCCCTGAGTATTCTTCTTATCCCTCTTTCCTATTTAATCATCCATACTGCCAACTTTACCTCCAGAATTTTGATCTTCCCACTAGATTTCATCAGGTACCGGCTTCCACCATTTGCAGTGCTCTCAGCAATGGGTAAAGTCATAGAACCCTTATCTGGAATTAAAGCTGAACCTATGTTATAAGGTGGGAGTGGGAAGAAAGGTAACCTGTGTAAAGCCCTTTAAACAATGACTAACTACAGGAACCCCCAGCCATGCTAGTGATGGGGTTATATTTTTATTGTATGTCCACAGGCCAAGGGGGCCCACCTGCATCTATTTTCACTAGGACCGAATCTGTCTTCTAATGGGCTTCGCTGCTTCATCTCTTACCTTTTAATCTCTTCCTCACACAACAGCCAAGATATTCAAGACAATAGGTTAATATATAAATAAGACTATATCCCTCCCCATATTAAGGAGCTTTCAGTAGCTTTGTATTACTGTTGGATAGAAATCTAAGCTCTGATCTACAAGTGACCCTGCTTCTTCTGACCCCATTGTGGACAGAATCCCACCCCCCTCCACCCCTTACTATGACCCAGGGACATCAGTCATGTTTGAGTTCCTTAAACGGGACAAGTTTCACTTGTCCTCAGGACCTTGGCACTTGCTGGCCCCTCTGTCCTCAACACCTCCATTCTGACCCCTTCTATTTGCATGCCTTCACTTACAAGCATGTTTTCTTCTTCCTGATTTCTTTATTCTGTCTGAAGTTTCCCCCTTCCTCTTTCTCCCATTGTGCCTCTTTCTTCCATCTCTGTAGGCATGACTGTTTGCTGGAATCTCTTATTCAACTGGTAAGTACCTAGCTGAGGGTGAAGATAAGGAAGCAGGATAGAGCCCAGTGGAGATGACTGAAATCCCAGGGCCTGAGCTGAACCAGAACCAGCTGGTACCTTTGGGCTTCTCTATCTGTCCCTAAGTGACATGTTCATTGAGCCAGGGAGCTGTAATGATGAAGCTGGACAACTTCCATGCCAAGGTTTGTTTCCCATGAGAGAGGGCCATGTCTTGCTGTCTAGGACTTTGACTTGTAGGCTACAAAAGCACACTTGTCCCAGGTGTGTCCAGATTCAAGGGGCCCATGGGCCACAGACTTTCCCAAATGGACTGCTTGAATCATAATAGAAGGCAGCTGCAAGTGCAATGTAAGTGGCATACACGTATGTTCACACATTGAAGAATTATTCAGTCTTTTAAAAGAAGGAAATCCTGACATTGCAGCAACAGGAAGACTATTATGATTTTGTGAAACAATCCAGATGCAGAAATTGTATGATCTCACTTATAGGTGAAATCTTACAAAATCATACTCAAAGAAGAGGGAGGAAATAGTGGCTGCCAAGGGATGAAGGGCAGGAGTGTCGAGGAGCTGACATAGGGTACAGAGTTTCAACTCAACATGATGAATAAGTCTTGGGCACCTACACTACAGCATAGTACTTAATGCGAGACATTCCATGCTATATTCTCAAATTTTGCTAAGAAAGTAGGTCTTGTGTTTAAAGGTCTGAACATGCACACACTAATAAGAGGACAGAAGAAAGTGAGGTAGGTGATGGACACATCTGTGGCCTCGATATTGGTGATTTTGCAGATGTACACTTACCTAACTAAAGCTCATCAAGTTGTCTAATAAAACATATCTAGACGTTTACATACCTCAATAAACTTAAAAACTGTCAGTTTAGTGGGCCGGAGTGATAGTACTGCAGGTAGGGTGTTTGCCTTGCACATGGTCCACCCAGGTTCCATCCTCAGAATCCCATATGGTTCCCCAAGCACCACCAGGAGTAATTCATGAGTGCAGAACCAGGAGTAACGCGTGAACATCCGACACATTTCACACTCTGTTGCCTCTCCATCATTGCACACTAAATAAATGAAGGAAAAATAAAATACTTGATTGTTACTGATACTAACGTTATTAAGTATCAGTAACAATCAAGTCTTTTGACTCACAGACATGGGGCAGAGCTGCTACTGGCTCTTCCTGTGCCCAGCCGCTCATGAGGCACCCAGGAGGGATGGTGGGTCCTAGCCCTGGCCCACCACCCCAGCAGAGCCTTGCAACAAGCCAGACTACCCCCCCACTCCATGAGGGCCTCCATTTTCCACATCCAAACTTCCCCCTCGGTCAGAACTCCACCCGGCACACCAGCCTATCACAGGCCGGTCGCGGTGGCTGCTTGCGGCCATGTGGTTCATCAATAAATGCTGGATTTAGAGATGACTACAAGAGTATGCTACCCGCACGGCAGAGCCTGGCAAGCTACCCGTGTCATATTTGATATGCCAGATACCAGTAACAATTATAGACCTCATTCCCATGGCCTTAAGGAATGGTTTGAGGCTCTTTATGGAGCAAGCAGGTGCCCTTGGGCTCTACTTACATGAGACAGGACATATGGAGATGTAACTGGTGCCCACTCGAGCAAATCAATGATGAACGGGAAGACAGTGATACAGGGACAGTGATTGTTACTGTTCTTCCCTGGGGAAATTATCCTAGCATCCCTGATTAATACCCACATTTTATCCGCTCGTCTGATTTTCTTCCCAGATTTTTCTTTGCTAGACCTTTGAGGATTGACGGTGGACACAGATGTGTACTGAACATCTACAAAGGGGTGCATTGTGTGGGTCCTGACTCCCCAAGATCTCAGCCTGCGGGGGTGGGGTGTGGGGAGTGGGGGGTGTGGGGGCAGCGCCTGGGCATGGTTAGGCACCGCCCTCCGTGGCCTTCCACCACGCACTGTCTTATGGAGCAGTCTTCGGAAGAAAAGGCATCTAAAACTACCTGCACTGTCGCTGTGTAGAGGCCATGACTTCCTGGGTCAAGCTTGGGGTCTTAGCCAATGTGGGCAGTGTCTGGTTCATGGTTCAGAGGAAGAGCGCCACCTGCCGGTGACCTGCTCCCCGCCATCATCCCTGAAGCTGGGCTAATCCTCCCTGATCCAAAGCACAAATCTTCCCAGCCGACCAAGACTCTTGGTTTTGAACTCCAGCTGATATCTGAAAGGTTTTGAACTCCAACTCTGGTATCTGAAAGCGATGGCAACACTGATGCAGACGAGATCAGAGCATCCTAAATAACGAGCAGTCTATGTGGAAGTAACCTGGGAAGAGTGAAGTAACCTGGTAACTCAGAAGAAAAACACAGCTTTTCCTGAGTTTTTTTCTCTTTTGTGCCAAACCTCTGTGCTGCACGTTACTTTATTACAGGGAATGATCCTATAGCACAGTTAATATCCCAGCGAGGCAGTAAGGAGGTTATTATTTCCTGTAAGTGCCTTTGCTTCTATTTTCATGTGTTCCTGAGAAATTCCAATTTATAACATAAGGCAAGAAAGATCAACCTCAAATAGTTTTTGTTTCAACTAAAACATAGCTACAACAGAAAGCCATGGCAACTTGACTAAATAGTTCATATGGTGTAAGTGCATTTATTTAAAGTTCTGGAATAGAAGAAGGTAATATCGTCATCAAAATTAGAACAGTCATCTGAGGGCAGGGGTAGAAAGGGTTAGGTATAAAAAAGCACAAAGGAAGTTCTGTGGTATTAACAATTGCTTTTCCTTAGACCTGAGCCATAGTACAGTGGGTAGGGTGTTTATCTTGCATGCAGTCAACCCAGATTCAATCCCTGGCATCCCATCTGGTAACCCAAGCACCACCACAACCTCTGAGCATTACTGGATGTGACCCAAATAAAGACAAAAAATTTAAAAATTGCTTTTTCTTGATGGGATTTGTGTTACTTTTTATGCTTAAGTCATACCTAAAGGATGGTCAGTTAAGATTTGTGCATTTCACTTTGGTGTTGGGAAATATGCACTGGTGGAGGGATGGGTGTTGGAACACTGTAAGACTGAAACCCAACCATGAACAGCTTTGTAATGGTCTATTGCATGGTGATTCAATTAAAAGAAGTTTTAAATGCAAAGAAATTGTGCATTTCAGACCAGAGAGCATTGTATGTGGGAGACCCAGGTTCAATCCCCAGGACAACATGGTCCCCCTAGCACTACCCAGAACATACCCCAAATACAAGTCATACACACACACACACACACACACACACACACACACCAAATTAAGGGGGTGTGCATTTCACTTGTATAAATTTTACCAGAAAATAAAAAACGTTAATGAATACTGACCATTAATTTTTTAATGTGTCTGTTGGAATGGAATTTAATAGGTTAGGGATTGAATCTACTGATAGATTATTTTGAAATGCACTAAGATATAAGATGGGCTGATGGGTGCCAAGAGAGCTGAATTAACATACGATAGTGGGAACAGGGCAGAATGGCAGTAAAAATAGGACTGAGGTGCTTACGTAGAAGACAAGGAGTTCATCATATAGTTCTTTCTACCTTTATAGATGTTGAAAATATCCATAATTTGTGAAAAGGAAACTGAAAAGAGAGAGGAAACCATAATGGACATAGCACATGTAGCCACTTTCCAGTTAAAATTTAAGACAACAAAGCTCAGCCCCTGGCAGAGAGCAACATAGCTCCTAGGGCCAGCAGACACGTGGGAGAGGCCGCACCAGCCGGACTTGGAGAGGGGATTGGGGCCCCTCCCCACCATCCCTTCCATCTCCATGCCCCAGCAGGCATGGCTACGAGCAGGCAGCAGCCACAACCAGCAAAGCCAGATAAGTTACAGACCAGGCCCCAGCTGTGTGGCCACTTAACAGACTTAGATAATAGTCAAGTTTAGGACCAGGTCCTTTCCAGGATCTTGCACATATATACACTCTAATGATCATTATAGTCTGGGCAGCCAGACTGAAACCAAGAGCCTTTCTGCAACCTCTTGACTAACAAAAATAGTTTGTTTTGTTTTTATTTTTTTAATGTTTTAATTATTTATTAAACTTTTCAGTTTTCAATATCAGTCCTTCCATCAGTGCAACACCAATCAATGTGCCTCGTTTTTCCCGCACCTGCCACAATCGTGCCTCTATGTCAGACTCTGTGTGTGTGTGTGTGTGTATAATCTTCTTTTGAGCATTCTGGTTTGCAATACAGAACTGAAGGGTTTATATATATATATATATATATATATATATATATATATATATATATTATATATATTATATATATAAACTCTGTATGTATATATATATACACACATAAACACACACACATATATATGTCCCTTGACCTACTTTCTATATTCAGTTCTAGTCTAGCATTACTATTTCTAACTATTATTGTCAAACTGGTTCCTTCTCCACCTTTCCTACCCTCTGCCCCTCACATATATGTGGTAGAATCCAATCATTTATACATCCTCCAGCCCCCTGTTTTCCCTAGCCTTGGATATTAGTCTCAGACTATTTAGCAAAAAATATTTTGAACAATGGCTGGGAGCCAGCTCTCCGTAAACCCATCAGCTTTCTAACTTTGCTCTTATTTTTTCCATGACATTTTCTTCCCTCACCCCCACTTCAGTTTCTTGTCTCTTAGAAGCAGCACAAGGGGGAAAAATCCTCATTTAGGAGCATCATTGAAGCTTTCTGAGCCCTCCAATGAGTTAAGTGAAGATGAACCAGAAGTCTATGAATTAAATTACCCCTCAAGTCCCATTGGAATCCAATAAATAAATTAAATGCATGTGGATTTTAAAATGAAAGGCCATGAATGCTGGAGGCAAATTATATTTGACATTTGAAACATTAGAATCTTGAGAGGAAGCATGTGGCGAGATGTGCAAGTATCTGGTGTCATGGGGCCCAGGTCGCCGTGCTGCCTGACTACTTAGGGAGCATCCTGACAGTGCAGAGAAATTCAGTGAAATTTCTCTGGCTCTCTTGGTGTGACTTGAATGCCATCACTTAGAAGGCTCCTAGCTCAGCCCCTCAATCCATGGGGCTGTGGTTGCTATGATCCTAGCTCCTTCCAGAGATTCCATATCCTTTGAGAAGGGTTGACCTACAGTTCCAGAGCACACCTGTTTAAGGGTACGGCAATAAGTCCCATGAAGCTGAAGGATTCATGCTGACTTTTCCATCTGCTATAAATGTTCCCTCATTGGACATGTTAGTTTAACTGTCGCACAATATTCTATAATGTGGCTATACCATCTTTTTCTTACCATTTCCCTAAGGATGCCTACCCTCATTTCAACTTTTTATTCATCTTTCATTAGGAACCATAAGTTCCAGCTTGTGGAATTTACTCTAAGCAAAGAACTCTGAGATATAGTCAAAGGTATATGCATGAGGCTACTCCCTGCAGTATTATGCAAGATAATCAACTATGTCAGGCCATCAGATAGTCAGTGATAGGTACCGGGCAAGTAACTGCTGCAGAGTCTTTTTAATTCAGTAATAAAGGATAAATAAGCATTGGAGACATGAGGCTGGAGCGATAGGACAGCAGGTAGGGTGTTTGCCTTGCATGTGGCTGACCTGAGTCAATCTCCAGCATTACACATGGTCTCCCAAGCTCCACCAGGAGTAATTACTGAATGCAGAGCCAGGAGTAACCCCCGAGCATGGCTGGGTGTGACCCAAAAAGCCAAAAAAAAAGAGAGAGAGACATTAAAGACATGGTTTAGTTACTCACTTACTTTAGCGTCTTTGACCCAATGTATGGCCAGGTCTCTGTTTCCTTCACTGTAAATGAAGCATGAGAACAGTACCACATGTGTCTGTTTGAAGCACAAAATGAAACAATAGAAGCAAAGCCTTTCTGAAGAGTTTGATCACTGTAAGTGCTTAACTGGTGGTATCAGAATTATGATTACACCTATGACCATATATATGCATATGTATATAGGACACTTCTCTGCACCAAACAATTATGCAGTTATTAAAATTAGATTGCTGAAGGAATATTTAATGGCATAGAAAATGTTTGTATATTACTCAGTTAAAAAAAAGTAGCAAGCTGAACATAAAATGTAATTAAATCTTATTAAAATAAACATTTTATAGTCCTTTTCAAGGTGGAATAAACTATCAAAATGGCATTGATGATCTCATTATTACTTTTAAATAACATTTATTTGTTTTAATAGATATGAATATAAAGATCCATTATTTTGCCACCAAGAAAATCCTGATGAGTTTATCTATAAATAAGGCCAAAATTCTGAGAGCATGAAGACATATAAAACTTATAGTGGAAACTCCCATCTGCTATACTCCAACCCATATCTCTGTAATGAAAAATACTGTGGATAGTTACCTTCAAAGGAAAAAAAGGAACTGGCATCTAAAAGGACCATATCAGGATTTAAACTGTTATTCAACTGTGTTTATGTTCTTTTCTAGGAAGACTATTGCTTTTAGCTTGCTCTAACTGGGCTGGAGAGATAGTATAGCTGGAAGAGTGCTTACCTAGCATGTGACCAACTGAAGGTTCAAGTTCCTATACCCTATATAGGTCCCCAAGCCCCACCAGGAGTGATCCCTGAGAGCAGAGCTGGGAGTCATCCTTGAGCACAGCCAGGTGTGGCCCAGAGAACTAAATAAATAAATTGTTTTATTACCCATCACTCCAAATCCATACCAACTTCTCACTCCTCTTCCAGCTTGGCCACGCTCAAATGCATCCCTTCATCTTGATTTCCATCCAAAGCCTGACAATACTTCATCCTCAGACACACACATGGCAACTTGCCCTTCTAATGTAAAGTCTCTCCCACTGGACATGTCCGCTTAACTGCAGAACAATGTTCTATGGTGTGGCTACACCACCGTTTCTTAGCATTTTCCCTAAGGACACTTACGTTATTTCAGCTTTTACTCATCATATTTATAGTCAAAATGAAATATTGATTTCAAGTGCCACTTTCACAGAAACTAATATACATATATGTGTATACAATTATATCTACATCTAATGGGGATAATTTGGATCACAACTGCCCAGGAGGTATTCCTGGCTCTGTGCTCAGGAGTGACCTCTAACAATGCTCAGAGACCCATTCGGGTGTCACTGGTCAAACTGGGGTTGGTTGCAAGCAACGCCACTCCTGCCTTAAGTTTTGTTTTGTTTTTTTTGCTTTTTTTTTGGGGGTCAGACCCGGCAGTGCTCAGGGGTTACTCCTGACTCTGCACTCAGGAATTTCTCCTGGCGGTGCTCAGGGGACCATATTGGATGCCAGGGATCGAACCCAAGCTGGCACAGGCCGGCCACGTGCAAGGCAAACGCCCTACCTTCTGGGCTATCACTCCGGCCTCCTTAAGTTCTAAAGAGATGTTAGAAGCAGAAAACTCAAAATTCAAAATAACTTTATTGCATATAGAATGAATAAACTGTCTTGATGGTTTGCTGGTGTTCATCCCATTCTGACCCCTTGGAATGAATATGCACTTTGCAATCTCATGCACCAAAACTCAAAAAATCTGGGATGTCCCAGGAGCTGCTCCAAATCCCTCCAGTTTCAACTGAACAATCTGAGGTGTCTTTTCCATCTACACATTCATCCTCTGAGTCTCATAAACCAGTTCCTACTCCTTCTTCTAGCCAAGAAATAACCAACCCAGCTTTGGACTTGCTGACATCAGAGCTGTTGCTCCAAAACCTCAAACATGTTGCACTGGTTTCATGGTTTGCCTTGCAAATCATCACAGATACTTTGTCACTGCACAAACCTTTCCAGTCTCCCATCAGCTTCCTGGCTGCCTACCACATAGCTAAATGGAATGAGTGACAAGAGGCAAGAAAAATGATCTTCACTGCGCTGAAAATGAAAATTGTGTTATTCAGTAGCAAATACTGGAAAGCAAGAATAAATCCCATATGAACATTTTTGTTTAGAAAATAATTCCAGGGGGCTGGAGAAACAGACAGAGGTTAAAACACCTGCCCTAGATGCAATCCACTCTAAATCCATCCTGGCACTACATGGCTTCCTGAGCATGATGGGATACAGCCCTGGGGGCCCCCAGGTGACAACCAGGGGGCATGGCTAATCACTGGCATCAGCACACCCAAGCAATTCCTTCACCACCAGTCTGATTGGCCAAGAAACATGAGGAGGGGTCTCCCACCCAAAAGAAAAGAAAAGGAAAGGAAAGGAAAAGGAAAGGAAAGGAAAAGGAAAGGAAAGGAAAAGGAAAGGAAAGGAAAGGAAAGGAAAGGAAAGGAAAGGAAAGGAAAGGAAAGGAAAGGAAAGGAAAGGAAAGGAAAGGAAAGGAAAGGAAAGGAAAGGAAAGGAAAGGAAAGGAAAGGAAAGGAAAGGAAAGGAAAGGAAAGGAAAGGAAAAGGAAAGGAAAGGAAAGGAAAGGAAAGGAAAGGAAAAGGAAAGGAAAGGAAAGGAAAGGAAAGGAAAGGAAAGGAAAGGAAAGGAAAGGAAAGGAAAGGAAAGGAAAGGAAAGGAAAGGAAAGGAAAGGAAAGGAAAGGAAAGGAAAGGAAAGGAAAAGGAAAGGAAAGGAAAGGAAAGGAAAGGAAAGGAAAGGAAAGGAAAGGAAAGGAAAGGAAAGGAAAGGAAAGGAAAGGAAAGGAAAGGAAAGAAAAGAAGTAAAAAAAAAGAAAAAGAAAAGAAAGAAAAGAAAAGAAAAGAAGGAAAGGGGAAAAGGTGCTTTTACCCAACACTCCAAATCCATACCAAAAAGAAAAAAACAGAACAGAACTCCAGCCACGATTACTGCTCACAAAACTGATTAAAAACTCAAGTCTGCTCAGCTTTGAGGGGATGCAGTGAATGGTATTGCCTAATCAACCATAAGTTGCTGTTTTTGTGTAAGTCTTAAACCATTAGCTCTGCACTGGAGAGTGTGGATATTTTCCCTCTGTGACACATTGGTAATGTCAGAAGATGTTGGGATGGCACAGTGAGGATGGCACAAATCTGTGATCTCTAAGCCAGAAATAGGACTTGGGAGAGTATAGGATAGGAGAGAGAGACCCCTAAGGAAATGCCTAGCCTCAAACACCAAGAACATCACAGAATGCAGAGGAAAAAATAGGGAGGAGAGCTTTCTCAGAGAGTTTAATCCTTGGTGGTGGTCTTCTCATAATATCCCACCACGATCCATCATGGCTTGTGGAGTGACCAATAATTTGTCCTCTACTTTCATGGGTCAATAAACTTGAAGTATTATATGGGTGTATTTGGCATATTTGATGTACCAAAAACAGTACAAGAATAGACCTCATTCCCATGACCTCAAGGAATGGTTTGAGGCTCTTCATGTACCTGAGTGAGCAGAGGCCCTTGGGCTATACTAGCACAGGACAGAGACAAATGGAGATGTTACTGTCACCTGCTTGAGCAAATCAATGAACAACAGGGAGACAAGTGATACAAGTGATTATATAGGGTTGTGTGGAGATGGGTCATATAACCCAGAGGGCACTGTAGCTGATCTGAGTTTGGTAGGAAGAGTGTGGCAGTTACTTGGTGGTTAGAATGGCAACATGTCAGAGAGATCCCAAAGTCCAGGCTGTACAAAGTTTTTCAGTGTCCTTCTGGTGAGTTGTGCCTCTAGGCTGTCTGGTATCCATAGAACAGAAGCAGATGCTGTACTCAACACTTACCTCTCAAACCCCTCTCCCATTCCCACCCATCTCAGGAGGATGCAGAAGAAACTCAGGACATATACTTGGGAAGACAGCAGGGTCCCCAAAAGCCTGGTCTATGCAGAGCTACATGCTGGTGAAGATAACAGGAGCTCCTGATGGAGCTCTACAAGCAAATAACAATCTCTGTGTTCTGTACTGATGGTTACTTGTCACGGTGGCTAACATGACCGGAGCAGCTACGCAAGAGAGTTTAGCTCTATTATCCAAGGATAGCCCATCTTGTTTGGGTCCACCAACACTGTTATCAACATGCAAAAGAGCCCAGAGCACTCTGATAATTTTTGATCCATCATCTGCCTCCTTCAGTGGACTCAACACACTACCTCCAAGATGTCTCTTTTCACCATGTGACCCCAAACCTCAGACCACTGGCACACACTGGCCCGTGTCTATTCTTGGCTAAATCCTTATTCTAAGGGGGGAAAAAAGAGGCTTGAAAAACCTTGAATAGCAACAAATTGTATCCACTAATCAGCATACTTGTCACTAAAGGCTTGCTGGTGATCTGTTCCTAACATATCCCCACAGATGCTGCCTTTTTTGGGACTCAGACCATTACTTGAGTTAGGTCTGGGCATAAAGGCATTTCTAAAGCCACACACAAATGTGGTCATAGATAAACAGGTGGCAACTATGATTCTTCAAAGCTATCATCATGAATTGATAATCACTTTGAGTTAAGGAATTCATTTTCCTTAATGTAGGTAGTACTAGAATTCCTTAAAATAGAATGAGGGGTCAGGAAGATGAACATTTTTTTATTACTGGTTTTGGCATGTTGAATACACATCGGACAGCTTGCCAGGGTCTGCCATGCAGGCAATATACTCTTAGTAGCTTGCTTGGCTAGCACTGCCAGGAATAATTCCTGAGTGCAGAGCCAGTAGTAAACCCCTGAGTATCGCTGAGTGTGATGTTGCTCCTCCGCCCTGACAAGCAGGTCATACGCTTCAGCCGCTCCACGCAGCCGGAGGACACATGGCCTGTGACCTGGTCACCCCACTGGCGGTCCTTGATGAGCGCAGCTAACATGGCTGTGGTAAAGATGGTAAAGAAAGATGACCGCCAGGTGTCCGTAATAGTGTCACCCCGCTGGCCGGGTCTGAGGCCCCCGCCAGAGTCACCTGGGAACGGGGCCGCAAGCTGAGGAGATCCCTGGCCTCACTGTCACCGCTCGCCACTGCCGAGCCGCTGCCCACATGGCCATGTAATGTGATTTTGGAGATGACATGTAATGCGATTTGGAGATGACCGCTGGACTAGAACCATTACCAACAGAATCCCACGGATGTCAAAAGATCACATGGCTGCCCACCTACAAGATGGTCAGACTTCTTCGCCAAGACCCTGAACAAACGATTTGAGGCCTCACGACCAGATTAACAGAGCAAAACCAGTTCGAGCCCAGGTAGGCGGCTCCCGGAAGCGGGAATCACTGGGAATTGGTAAGATGGAGTCAGGGGTCGGCCATTCCCCCCTCCATTTTGTCGAACCTGATGACCCCACCCAGGAGCTGCCCTGGGGCCACCAGCCATAGCATGAAGAGCCTCACAAGGCGCCTGGGAAAGCTGGAACTCTGCTAGCTCCAGGCCCAGCTCACTATGGGGCCCCCTGGGAGGACTGATGGGTTTTGGGAGTGGGCCCATCACCTCTGGGGGGTCCCGGAAGCAGCCAGATGAGACTCGCCCACCACACTAGCCACCACCTTCGCTGTCCGACGCTGGGAAACTGCCTCACGACCAGATTAACAGAGCAAAAACCAGTTCAAGCCCAGGTCACGCAGCTGCTTGTGGCCACGTGGTCCATTAAAATAGTGGAAACAGTAATGTCCTTTAATGCACTGCATTCCACGTATGTGCAGGAAAGTTTGGCGGGAGGAAGAGATAAAGAGGAGAGAAATGACATACAGAACCCGCCATGTAGTTGAGGTGTGGGGGGAGGGGGAAGGTGGGAACATTGGTGATGGGAGATAGGTTTGGGTGGAGGGATGCGTGTTGGAACACTGTAGAACCAAAAACTCTACATGAGCATCTTTCAATTGTATGTCTAAAATGGTGTAATAAAATTTGGGGGGAATAAAATAAAATAAAATGAAAAAAAAAAAGCAAAAAATAAATAAATAAATAGACAATAAATAAATAGATAAATAAATAAATAGAAAAAAGACCCTGAACAAGCGGTTTGAGGTTCTTCGGATTCCTGAAGCAACCAGATGCCATTGGGCTACACTGGCACATGATAGGGTCAAATGGAAATGTTACTGGCGCCTGCTTGAGCATATCGATGAATAACGGGATGTCAAGTGATCAAGTGATCAAGTGAAGAATGAGGGGCAGAGAGCTAGTGCAGGGTTTAAGATACTTGTCTAGTGACTGCTGACCCTGTTTTTTTTTCCCAAACCTGGTCCCCAAACAATTTACGGTTTGGTCAAACAACCCAAAATAATTCATATTTTTAAAAAATTCACATAAAATGAGAAATGTTGCTACTAACAATAATAGCGCTAAAAAATACCCTAGGAAAAACTAAATGAGTGTTTCCTATCAGAAGTCAGGAAGTAAAGAGCAGTGGTCAAACACTCTTTATGGATACTGCATAAAATCACATGCTGATCATTTAAATGAAGTGTTTTCCTGTTCTCAGACCATGGAAGATTCTAAGTCACTCAGCAGCAATAACTAACATTGTTTGCTTTTGCAGGCACTGTGCTTAGCATTTTGCATGGATTATTTCATTTAATCAATATCTGAAAGTATCTGTTGAGTGCCATATATATGCCCTTGATTCTTACAGGCCCAGGGACATCACCAGGTGTACAAATAAATGAGAATTCCCCGCCCTTCAGGACTTTCTGTTCTGAGGGAGTCAAAATGCTCCACCTTTTTTTTTTACAGTGGTAAATCAAATTTGCTATAGTTTCAAGTTATGTGCATATTTGGCTACATTTTTAACCAACTGGCAGAGGTATTACCTTTTTACTAATATTTTATTATACAACCATGAGATATACAATTACAAAGTTGTTCATGTTTGGGGGTTTCAGTGACACAATGTTCCAGCACCCATCCCTCCACCAGTGCTCACTTCCCACCACTAATGTCCCCAATTCCCTCCCCTTCCCATAGCCTACCTCTGGCATGTTCCCTATCTCTTTTCTCTCTTTCTCCCTCCCTCTCTCTCTCTCTCTCTCTCTCTCTCTCTCTCTCTTCTCTCTCTTTCTCTTATTTGTGAATTGCAATACATACACTTAGGGGTTATCATGTGAATCCCTTTCCCTGTATTTAATGATCAGTTCTAGGTTGGTATTAGCCCTTTCGACAATTATTAGCACATTGTTCCCTTTTCTGTCTTAA
>JAJIBD010016584.1:0-11929 GCA_021461705.1 Cryptotis parvus | reverse complement strand
ATCCTATACAAAAACTGACTCTTTGTCCAGTATTTTGTTCTCTCAAAAAGTATATCCTTTCTTCTTTTTAATTTATCGTTTTATTTGTATGTTTTAATGCTATATAGACTATTCAACTTTTCTTAGATGCCTCCGTTTCAAACACTTGTATCACTTGTCTTCCCATTGTTCATCAATTTGTTTTCAAACACTTAGCAACATTTTTGTTAAAGATTTACCCAGAATTGTAAAGTTGTCCTTGTATATCTATGTGGTTTGCCGATATCTCATTAATTTTGCTTTAGCAAAGTAGAGGGTAGCCAAAGGTAACTGAATGTTGGCAGAGAACCATATGACAGCCAGAATTAAACATCCTTATTTGCCAATTTTTTAAATGGTAGATCAGTGTTAAAGCAAATCATGCTTGTTTTAGAGCGTCAGTTGCAACTGGGAGAGCTGGCACTCTGCTCTCCTCTAGCTCAGCTGACCATGAGGCTCCCAGGAGAACAGATGGGTTTTGGGAGTGGGCCCATCACCTCTGGGTGGCCCCGGAAACAGTCAGATGAGACTCGCCAACCACAATAGCTGCCATTTTCACTGTCTGGATGCTGCAGCACATCAGAACCCGCCCAGGAGAGATGCTGATCTCAAGACCAGATTAACAGAATAGCTGAGGTCAAGCCCAGGTAGGGAGGCTCCCAGAAGTGGAAGTCACCGGGCATTCCTCAGATGGAGCTAGGCCAACCCTTCCCCTCTCTATCTTGTCCCAGAACCCATTCACCCCACTCAGGAACTGCTCCAGGGCGACCAGCCAAAGCATGCAGAGCCTGAGAAGCAAGGGGAGACCTGGCACTCAGCTCTCCCCTAGCTGACTCAGCTCTCCCTAGCTGAGGTGCCCTAAGTCTTGCGCGGCTGCAAGCTGCAGTGGTCCATCAAACTAGTGGAACCAATCATGTCCTAGAACATACTACATTGCACGATGTGTAGTAAAGTTAGGCAGGAGGAAGAGATAGAGAGAAAGAGAGAAAGGAGATTCGGAATCTGCCTTGGAGGTGGGCTGGGGGATGGGGGAGGGAGGGAGGAGGACATTGGTGATGGGAGATATACACGGGTGAAGGGATGGGTGTTGGAACACTGTAGAACCAAAAACTCAAACCTGGGCATCTTGAATTGTATGTCTAAAGGTGGTGTGATAAAATAATAATTAAAAAATATTTTTAAAATTCATGCTTGTTTAAAATCAACTGAACAAAGGCAAGAAAATTTTCTAGTAAACAAGAAAACACCTAACATTTGAAAATATTCAGGAAAAAAATTAAGGGAAACCAAGTGCAAGTAGTTCTATGACAGGGTCCTCTTGAATATATTAAAATAATACACTAATTGAAACTGCTCTTGAGTTTTAAAAAATAAACTAACTTTTACCACTATTTGGGTTTTATTCGTTGATAAAAGAGGAAAGCCTCAGGTATATGTTTATGTGTACAGATTACTCTATCTTTATTTGTGTATTTCACATAATTGTTTAATTAAGTAGAGAAACTTTAAAATATGGTGAAAGATCAGCATTAACTTCACAAGACCAAGAAACTCAAAAAAAGAATTCAGAGTAGGACTGGTAAACATATATCAAATAGAGACTTATTAGTAAATAATTTTTAAAAGTAAGAGAGAAACAAAAGACAACTTCCTATAATATGCATGTCTAACTTTTTAAAGGCCTTTAGGTAATTATACTCAACATCACATCTGAATTCTTTAACCACGTTTTCCACCTGAATTCTCTGCATTACAACTTGCTTCCCAGCTATTATAGAACTAAAACTACTAGCACTGTATCACTGTCTTCCCGTTCATCATAGATTGGCTCAAGCAGGCACCAGTAACATCTCCATATGTCCTGTCTCATGCTAGTAGAGCCCAAGGCCACCTGCTTGCTCCAGGAACATAAAGAGCCTCAAACCATTCCATTAGGTCATGAGAATGAGGTCTAAAATTGGTACTGGTATTTGGCGTATCAAATATGACACGGGTAGCTTGCCAGGCTCTGCCGTCTGGGTAGCATACTCTTGTAGTCATCTCTAAATCCAGCATTTACTGATGAACCATGCTGCTTGTGGCCTAGCAGGCTGGGCTGTGATAGGCTGGTCTGCTGGGTGGAGTTCTGATGAGAGGAAGCCCGGATGTGGAAAATGGAGGCCCTCATGGAGTAGAGGGTCGTCAAGCTTGTTGCAAGGCTCTGCTGGGGTGGCAGGCCAAGGCTAGAACCCGCCATCCCTCCTGGGTGCCTCGTGAGCAGCTGGGCACAGAGGGAGCCAGTAGCAGCTCTTCCGCATATTTGTGAATCTCTGGATCAGCATACCTGAGCCGGATTTTAAAAAAAGACTGCTACAGGATGGATCTTGATGAGCTGGGCTGTCATAGGCTTGTCTGCTGGGTGGAGTTCTGATGAGAAGGAAGTCCAGATGTGGAAAATGGAGGCCCTCATGGATTGAGGGCTCGTCCGGCTTGTTGCAAGGCTCTGCTGGGGTGGCAGGCCATGAACCTGCCATCCCTCCCAGGCGCCTCATGAGCGGCTGGGCACAGGGAGAGCCAGTAGCAAGTCTGCCCCATGTCTGTGAGTCTCTGCCTAAAGTTTTACTGCTAAAACTACTAAGAGATGACTAATGTTCTATTAGAGAGAGTAGCCATAATATATTATGACTTGTGTTTTTGAGAATATCTTTATTTCTTATTTTCTATAACATAGAAAGGACTTTCACAAAGTTTTTTCACACAGTTTATTAGTTATATAAGATATGAATCTCATGCCTTTAGTCTTAGAGCCAAGAATCTATATAATAGTGAGAACCTTCACTTCTTAAAACAGATGGTGACTTTTGAACTGTGCTAAATCTATAAGATATTAGATTTATTCATAAGACGTTGCCATGTCAATATGGAAAGTTTGGCAAGCTTTTAGTCTTAAAAAGGTCAAACTTCATCACTTCAATATTAATTTCTGTATCTTTTCCATCAACTCTTCCATCTGTTATTTCTTAGAGAAAATATAAGAAAACTAGAGCTCAACAGGAGAAATACAGTTTCAGAGCTTACTAGAATATTAACAAGGATATATACATAAGTATATACATAGGTATATAAGTCTTGTTCTTACACTTTTATCCTTACCTTACATACTAATCATGTATAATATGGCAATACATAATATACATTTAAATTAGCTGGCCATGTACTTTATATATGTGTATATCCACTGCAAAATTAAATTTTCTTTCATCACATCAGCTTAAGAAGAACTTTAAATAATGTGGGCCAGAAGTTGTTGATTTTCATATTTTGGAGGATTACTGGATATAGCCTTCTGCTAGCATTTGCAATGTGTCTAAAATTTGTGTGTATATTGAGAATCAAGGTTATATAAGTTTGGGTTTTAGGAAGGCAGAAATAGTATGGAGCTTTCTGACCAAAAAGTCACCATCATCTGAAAGTTACCCTGAGAATACACTAATACTTTAGTGGATTCAATGAAATTTAATTACATTTAATTTTTCATTATTATTAAATTTAATTTTATATTTTTATTTATTAAATTCAAAGTTTAATATTAAATAATAATGAATTGACTATGTACCCTTAATCATTACTTTGCATTACAACTCATTTCAAATTTTTAAATGACTGTTTACAAAGTAACAAAAGCAAAGATTCAAATTCAAAACTTATCATACTTAAGAAACATTTTCTTTTGTGTGGAAGAGTTTACTCAAACATCTTAAAACACATTTTCTACTATGGAGATGCCAAAACAGGCTAAAGAACAAGTTGACGCTCAAGTTCTGGGAGAAATTGGTTCAACTGAGGAGAAAGTGTGGAAAGAGTTGACAAGAGCATCTATAATGCAGAGTAAGAAATTTATCAGAGAACAGCAAAGAGAAGATCAGAAAAGGCAGAAAAGAATGGAACAACATCATGGCTAATAAAGGGAATTGTATGGAGATAGAGTATTATTAATAAAACAAAATCAAGGTAGGAAAAAAAGAGAAAGAGACATTAAATAACTTGATTTGCATGTGATTGATCCCAGTTTGAACCAGGCACTTCTGAAATGGTCTCCGAGCACCATCAGAGCGAACTTCTGGAGCACAGCTAGGAATTACCTCTGAGTTCTGCCCCTCGAGGTATTGTAGGTATGGCTGTGGTGCCCAGATGCATCCACAGGTGGCAGACAGGAGACAGACTTGTTTATACCCAGGGCTCTGCCCCATGGACCCTGATGGTCTGACATAGAAAAAGACTGGCCCCCTGGGATGAACCCAGAGCCAAGGCAGAGCCTGGCAAGCTACCCGTGGTGTATTTGATATGCCAAAAACAGTAACAATAATGGACCTTATTCCCAACAAATGGAGACATTACTGGTGCCCGCTCAAGCAAATCGATTAACGGGAAGACAAGTGACAAATGACAAAACAGTCGGATGTGGCTCAATCCTTACCCCACCAAAAAAAATCTTAGTGGAAGGATATTTAGTTATTCAGCAAATTATCATCAAACATTGAAATTTTGGGTGCTGAGAATCAAAGCATATTGAAATTTTATAAGGGTTCTTGATCACTTGACATCCTGTTATTCATCAATTTGCTCGAGCGGGTGCCAGTGATATTTCCATTTGACCCTATCACGTGCCAGTGTAGCCCAATGGCATCTGATTGCTTCAAGAATACGAAGAGCCTCAAACCTTTCATTCAGGGTCTTGACGAAGAAGTCTGACCATCTTGTAGGTGGGCGACCACGTGATCTTTGACATTTCGTGGGATCCAGTTGGTAACGGCTCTAGTCCAGTTTGAAGAGATGTGGCCCACTGCCTGCAGTTTCTATCTTCATTGTCTGTGCACCAACATCCACATAAAAGGAAGAAGAAACTGAAAAATTCTACATAGAACTGGAGGAGTGTCGGGCGCTCCGCGGGGTCCCCGACAGTGCCGGGAAGCGAAGTTCCCTTCTACCTCTGAAGTCGGCGAGGAATGGATGAACACTCAGGAATCCGATGCAGTTTTAAAAGGCTTTACTTATCACAGGTTCAGGCATACAAATCAGCAAAAGGAAAAACCCGATGCTTAGGATTCCAGGCTAGAACCCCAGCCATGGGGTGTAGGCCAATATGGCGACCACCACGTGTAAAAGCTTCCAAGGGGAATGAACGCTCACAAGGAGAGAGATCCCACAAGGAAGAAGGCCAAAAGCCAAAAGCCAGAAGCCGCAGGAGCCAAAAGCTGAAGGCTGAGGAACCAAAAGGTGAAGGGGCCTCAAGTCAGCCCCTTATATACACCAAAGTAACCCAATCGGGAGGTTGTCATGCCAACAAAGAACCCTAAACAGAGTGTAGTGCCACACCCTATTGTAGGTATAAACAAGGTTACACCAAGGACTAATCCCGAGATTATCTCTTATGTAAAACACTGGAGAGAGAGGGGGCTGATATAAAGTAATACATCTTAACTTCATGAGCTTCATGTAATCTAGATGGTACCCACAAGGTCCTTATTATCTGCACCAGGGTGATTCTGAGTATCTTGTTCTCATGTACTGAAAGGGTCATACTCGCCTGCTTAGAGCAAACTAGTATGATCCTTCCTATAGTCTACCTTTAGTCTCAGTGTAGCCAGGGTGGTAGTCTCCTGGTAAATTCTAACTGTCCCACGTTGGGTGCAGTGGGTATAAAGAGGAGCTGTGCCCAATCTAGAAAACATAGAAGCCTTAGTAGATGTATAAGTCAGAAGTTATTCAATCAAGGTGACTTCTGTAACTGCCACACCCTCTAGAAGTGTTTACATAGAAGAGAGATCTCATTAGAATGAACATTGGCTTAAATAAGATTAAGCTGGGAGTGAGCAAAACAACAAAACTCCCAGATTAGCTAAACATGTCCTCCAACAGAGGAGTTCTATAAAGAAGAGCACACCTTCTACAAATAGGGGTTGTTTTTCAATTATCAAAAATACATGCTGAGGAAGGCGTCACACCCTTTAATATCTTTATTTTTTGTGGTAAATAACTAACAACTGTTATAAAGGACTGTTGACTAAGTTTATTTTTGTACAATTTTTAAAGTGCTAAGCAAACTAACTTTTATCCCCCAAGCCTTCATCTCTGTAATTCTAATATGCATCATTTACACTTACACCCTTAAGACAAGATTATGTAAGAATGTAACATGGTAAAAATGAAGATTTAGAGGCATACTAAATTTATAGGAATTTGAGCAAGAAAAGCAAGATTTCTGCCACATAGGGCAATAAAATAAAAATATTCAACATGTTGAAAAATAAGATTTATGAGAAAATGTCAAGGGATTGTTTGTTTATTAAATGAAAGAGCGGTGATTTAATAATACAGATTTATATTATATTTATTTTCCAAAAGACTTATGTAAGCCCCATGTTTTTCCCTAATTGGAATCTATCATTGTGGTTAGAAGATATATGATTACTGTATTACAGTGACTAAAGAAAAGATATTTTACTGTGAAAATCCTTTATAATCTGTTTCTAGAGGTAGGCCTCAACCCTTGACAAGATATTTATTTTAATTAACTTCTCTAAAAAGATTCTCATAGAGTGAACTGAAAATATGTTCAATCTTATTAATAAAAATAAAAATCATCAACCACCTACCTTTCTAGATAAAGTTAAAAGAATCTGTGCCAACTTCTTCCTCAACAAATTGCCCATGACTTCATCAATATACTAAATAAAAAGATATATATTAAGATAAATTACTCTACAATTTAACATCTCTGAATTGTGTGTTCAGAATTATTTACTTAAGAATTGCTTCTTTCAGAATATTTGCTAAATTTTAAAATTGAGAGTGAGTTTCATAGGTAGTATTGGTACTGAGTCAACATGTTTGAACTCAATAAATACTGAATGAAGTCTTTCAATATTTCTTCAAATAATTTATTCTCATGACATCATGAGATGCAATAAATTCCATTTTTGTGGTTATTTGATATAAAATGCTGTCCTACTTTCTCCTACTCTTTGATGATAATTGACTCAATTTTAATTACCAATAATACCTAAAACCCATAGTTGCCTCCCAGGACAAAGTGTCTCAAAGATAAAAAGGAGATTTAGAGTAGGCCAAAGAGAAAGTATAGCAGGGAGGACACTTGCTTTGCATCTGGCAGACCTTGGTTCACTCTCTGGTCATCTATGGTCTCTCCAAACAGGCAGGAGTAAGCCCTGAGCACAGAGCAAGAAATAAGCCCTAAACACTTCCAGGTGGTCCCAAAACAAAGCAAACAAACAATGATATTTGAGAACAAAACCATTTTTTATCAAATAGAGAAAAAGATTAACTTATTAGATGCCTCAATAAAGCCCTCATTTTATTTTATATATATAATTTGTAATTTTATTTATAACAAAATAACTCAAATTATATTTTATAATTTTTCAGTCAACCCTAATAAACTCAGAAAAACTTAACATGCCCTGGGAATCTTTCCCATCTCCCAAATAAATGAAAGTCATAAGGAATCAATCTTGTATTATGGACCAATTTATTCATCTTTGCCATTATGTTGCAGTAGCAGAGATTGTGCTAAAGGAGAATTCCATTCCTCTGCTACTTAAGCCTCAGGAAATTTGTGGAAATAGAATTTACATCCTTACCACTGAGATATGGCTCCAGAACAACTATATTATTGGGAAAGTAAATATCAAAAAGTTAAAAATTTACAGAAATCACCAATAAACAAATCTGATACATCTACAGAGGTCCTGAGGACTTATAAAAAATACTCGGAAAAGAATTTCAAGCATGCTTTAAAGTTTCTGCAATAAGCCACAATGTGTAAGAGAAGTATGTGAGAAAGAGAGAGAGGGAGAGAGAGAGAGAGAGAGAGAGAGAGAGAGAGAGAGAGAAGACAAAGTGCCTGCCATAGAGGCAGGCTGGGGGAGGGGGAGGAAATCAGGGGACATTGGTGGTGGGAAATGGGCACTGATAGAGGCATGGGTGCTGGAACACTGTATGACCGAAACCCAAACATGAACATCTTTGTAATTGTATATCTCACGGTGGTGTAATAAAAATATTTTTAAAATAAATAAATTTTAAAAAATTTCTACAATTAAGAGAATAGATTTGCAGTCTCTAAGACTAATAGCATAAGTCAAGTTCATTAAAATAGTCTGCAGTGGAGACATCAAAGAAAAATGTTTATTAGAGAGTACTCGTATTAAGGGCAAAGCAATGAGGAAAGTAATAGTTTTTAACTGCAAAGAGAAAGACTTTGAACTGCATAGCAGTTCCTGCTGATCAAAGGGGAGCCATGGAATAGGGATGTTTACAACAGACCCTCCATTTCAGGAGACTTGGGACACCACAACATAGCACCCATTTTAAACAGCGAAGTTCAGAGTTAAAGAAGTCATTATTGGTGAATTGTGGCAGTACACTGCTGCCCATAGCCTCTGCATCTGGCCTGAAATTGCCTCCTGCAGGTCACTTTGTAGATGGAAGAGGACGGTTTGAATGTGGCAGTTTATCTGACCATACATTCTATACAAGCTGGTATAAATATTCTCTTGCTGCCACAATCATCGTGGGATTAGGTAGATTTTACCAATATATTTTCCTGGCCACGTTAGATCTCCAACTAATTAGACCAGAGAGAAATGCTGTTTGCCTCCAAGCAAGCAAGCATGGCTCTCTAATAACTCAAAGCTAATATACGGAACAACCATGAAGTAAAAACAAGACTCTCGTGAAGGCTTGGAAAAATATTTAACTGGCTGTAGAATATTCCTTGGTATAGGTACATGCCTTTGTATTCTGAGGTAGAGTTCATCTCAAAAGCCACCCCTACACTCAACCCTGCAGGGTCACTTCCAAGGCAGATCTTGGCTGGGCAACATTAACATCTCAAAGGGCCTAGGTGAGGTCCTGGGAGAAATTATCTGCGGCTGATGGCTTTCCATTGAGGGGAGCTCTTGGTTGCAGGGATATAAAACTGGCCTGCTTCCTCTCTCAGTCTCTCCTTTCCCCCTTAATGCTGGCACCACTTCGCTGTCTCCTCTCTGCAGGGCCTTGACACATGGTGGCAGCCATCTTGGCCTACACGTAGCCAGGGGCCCAGCCGGGAACCCTAAGTTCGGGTATTTCCTATTGCTGATTTGTATGCCAGAACCTATGTTAAGTAAAGCATTTTAAACTTCGCCAGATTCTTGAGTCTTTTCTTCCACTGGCCACCGATCCCTGGGACAGAAGAGGATCCCTGACCCTGCTCCTGGATTTTGTGGGGTGCCTCAGCATTTCTCCGCAGTGAATGAGTCCCAAGAACCTTAATTTGGTTTACATGTAAGGACACAAATATTGAAGTCAGCAAGATAGTACATTGAGTAGGGCACTTGCTTTGTATGCACTGGGTCCGAGTTAATTCTGACCTTTATAGTAGTTATTCTTTTTTTTTTTTTTGCTTTTTGGGTCACACCCGGCAATGCTCAGGGGTTACTCCTGGCTCTGCACTCAGGAATTACTCCTGGCGGTGCTCAGGGGACCATATGGGATGCCGGGATCGAACCCTGACGGCATGAGCCGGCCGCGTGCAAGGCAAACGCCCCTACCGCTGGGCTAAGCACAATGCTAGGCGTAAGCCCCAAGCATTGCCAGGTATGACTCCCAAAAAAAAAAAGAGTAATTGTGAGAGAGAGAGAAAGCTAATATTGTCCCTAAGCTAGACATCTTTTACCACACGTACTATCATCCTCATGGTAATTATAAGACCGTTGATTTCCCTCATACTAGAGATACTGTTCTATTCTCTCTTGTCAAGTGTGACATAAGTAAATCACTCTTCCTATGAAAAGTTAAATATTATCAAAACCCCCAAAATAAGTGTTTATAGCTGTCCATCAACATAGACATAGATAATAACAATAATTTATTTAAATAATGTATCATTAGGATATAGAAAACTGTACACATAAATTATTTCTGGGTATAGAGCAAAAATGATATCCTAGTATATTCATAGTGATTAAAAGTGAGGGCAAGAGTGCCAAAGAAAACCTGGAATTGAGACTTGAGGGAACAAGGCATCTCTCTAGAACTCTAAAACCTTTTTATCATTCACCATTTATTTTTCAAAGCATGGGTATAGTAGCAGCTGTTTTCTGCTTTAAAGACATCTATACGGATCATATATTGCATGTTCTCTGAAAACATCAGCTGTCCTTCAAATGAATAAGATTATTGTGGTTTATCACCCTTATAAATCTCTTCCTTCTTTTCTGCCCCGAGATTAGAAAATTGCTCACTACTTTTTATTTTAGAACATCTCATTAAAGATACTTCATAAACATTTTAATGAAGTTTTCTACAGATATTTCTCCTTCCAATCAAATAAATTTACTTCATCATAGTTTTGTTCCCTAAGCATTTAATTATTTTAAGCTATATCTTCTGGATCTTCTCCAAAATTTATTATAGTTCCATCAACTGAATTTTTATGTGCTGATGCTATTTTTTTTAATGGACAGAAAAATCACAGACAAACTCATATATTTCTTTTCTTATGGAACTTTCCTACAGTTTATTAGCAGCATATTTCCCATCTATAACCTGGACTCCAAAATAATAAAAATCACCAACATAAGTTCCAGAAATATATTTGAGGCAACTATAATATTTTGGGTAAAAATAGTCATCTCCTTTCATGTACTGTAGCCCATCTCTCTATGACTTTGTCCTTAGTATTCATAGAATGGACAATCTCAGGTGTGTTATTTGGAACCAGACAGAGATTATTGTCTATAGATTTTGAAACAAGTATCACAGTGTATTTTACCAAAAATAAAAAATTGCTAAAGAAGTTTCTGTGACAAGTGCTATATATTTTGTGTGAATCTGGAGATGTTCCCAATGGTTTGTTGTAAAGTCACTGCTTTTGACAGTGCTGATTGAGTAGTAGTCTGATTAATCTACTGTCTCTTGTGGAAGCACTTTTGAAGCACCTTGCTTGCTAGACTTGCTTCCTTTTATAGTTTAATAGATAGCAAAGTGAAAGAGCTAGAGCTATCAGAGGTAGATTCTGGGATACAATATAAAAGCGCATGAACAGCATCACTGAGTAGGCACAAAAATATCTGAACTATAAAACAACAACAACAAAAACTTGTGCTCAGGATCCCTGAGGAGAAGGCTGTCAAGATAATATGGACATATACAATAAATTTGTGAGACTTTGAGACTTCAACAAGCCAATCATATATAAATATATATAAACTATGCAAAGAGATCCACTGATACAAAGCAATCTCTAATTTATTCATGTCCATTATTTTCTCCATAATAGCAGTATTTGTTTCGCAATTATCTGCAACTACTTTTACATATAATTTCACTTAGTTTTTATATTTAAAGAATAGTTACTTTTTGATACACATTTAAAAGTTGAGCAAACAGGGCCTGGAGAGATAATACAGTGGGTAGGGCACTTGCTTTGTACACAGAAGACCTGGATTCGATCCCAAGAATCCCATATGTTCCACCAAGCACCATCAAGTGTGGTTCCTGAGTACAAAGCCAGAAGTAACCCCTGAGCATCTCTTGCTGCTGTGGCTCAAAAAGAAACAGGAAAAACAAAACTAAAATATGAGAAAAAAAATTTGCTTAAAAATATTAAGAAATGTCCCATAGTGATAGCCCAGTGGGTAGGGCATTTGCCTTGCACGTGGCTGTCCTGATTTTCATCACCAATATCCCATATGGTCCCCAAGCATTACCAGAAGTAATTCCTGAATGAAAACCCAGGAGTAACCCGTGATTATTGACAGAAAAAAAATTAACTTATGGTTAAACTGAATAACTGAATCTGGGTTCCTTTAATTTTACATGTCTTAAAATTAACCACCATACTATATAACACATTATAGTAACACAA
>JAJIBD010016583.1:0-16825 GCA_021461705.1 Cryptotis parvus | reverse complement strand
TTTCTTTCTTTCTTTCTTTCTTTCTTTTCTTTCTTTCTCTTTTTCTTTCTTTCTTTCTTTTTGGGTCACACCTGGTGATGCTCAGTGGTTACTCCTGGCTCTGCACTCAGGAATTACTCCTGGCGGTGCTCGGGGACCCTGTGGGATGCTGGGGATAGAACCTGGGTAGCTGCGTGCAAGGCAAACGCCCTCCTTGCTGCCCTCTCTCGCTGCGGCCCCATCCTGCTTTCTCTGACTAAAGCACAGGGGCTAGGTCCCTCTCCTGCTGACATCCGTGCGCAGCGAATGGAGACCCAAGTCATGTGACCACCTGGGTCTCATACTGAAAACACCCTTGACTGCCTGGACCTAGTAGTGCTAGTAGAGAGAGACAAAGCCCTTCAGAACTGTGGCCCATCTGGGTGGGAGCAGGGGTCTTCATAAGGAAAGAACAAGCACAGCACTTGAGGCCCTGTGGCGGAAAAGATAGGGCTCATGCTTATCTGCAAACCAGACCACTGCAGGCCAGCCTCAGCGTGCAAGATGGCTGCTCGAGTTCCAGCTGTCACAGCCACATCCCATGTGTCAGTGGAGAGGGGGAGAGGAAGGTTGCAGCCTTCCCTTCTGAGTAGCTTCCTGCAGTCCTTCCCCTCTCTTGCTCTCCCCACTTGCAGGAAGATAAGGCTCTAAGTGGAGATGCTGTACCACAAACCAGCCTGTCACAGTCCAAAGTGAGCTACAGGGGGCCCGTAACTTCCTGTCAGCCTGTCTCCCCCTCTCCTCTCTCTCGCCTCCGTGTTGGGTTCTGAGCTGCTAGCCTTAGGGCTCAGGACTTTCCCGCCACAAGGCCCTAAGGACCGACCCAGAAATGGGCCTTGCCCATATGGTTACACCCAAAACATCTGTGCTTATCCAGCTAAGGTGAGGCAGAATGTGCCTGGTCTTATGACCTCTGACCACAGTGTTATGTAAACCTTGCAAATGTTACCTTGCAAAGGCTAAATCTGTGATTTTTTTCTGTTGCAAGGCCCAGGAGCTTGCAAATGCCATGTGATGTGTGCTAGTACCCCCTCCACCCAAACATTGTATTAAGGGCTTAAACTGTGCTCAGTAAGATGAGTAGTGCTGTGCAGAACTCCCCGCTGCGTCCGTGTCCTTCTTTTTATTTCCTTTCTCAGCAGCGGCAAGGCAGAGTTTCTCCCAAGTCCATCCTCTCCTTTTCCCGCAGGGATGAAGTCCGGCAAGATCTAGGTCACCCTCATTCATGCCGGGGGCTGCTGGGCCAGGGCCCCCCGACACCTGGGTGCCCAAGCGCCTGCCCTGTCAGCCTGTCTCCCCTCTCCTCTCTCTCTCGCCTCTGAGGGCCCAGCGCCTGCCCTGTATAACTGTCTCCCCTCTCTCCTCTCTCTCTCGCCTCTGAGGGCCCAGCGCCTGTCCTGTCAGCCTGTCTCCCCTCTCCTCTCTCGCCTCTGAGCGCCCAGCGCCTGCCCTGTCAGCCTGTCTCCCCTCTCCTCTCTCCTCTCTCTCCCTCTGAGGGCCCAGCGCCTGTCCTGTCAGCCTGTCTCCTCCCCCCTCTCTCTCTCGCCTCTGAGGGCCCAGCGCCTGCCCTGTGAGCCTGTGTCCCTCTCTCCTCTCTCTCGCCTCTGAGCGCCCAGCGCCTGTCCTGTCAGCCTGTCTCCCCCCTCTCCTCTCTCGCCTCTGAGCGCCCAGCGCCTGCCCTGTCAGCCTGTCTCCCCTCTCCTCTCTCGCCTCTGAGGGCCCAGCGCCTGCCCTGTCAGCCTGTCTCCCCTCTCGTCTCCTACCAGCTGCCCTGTCCCTCTGCCCCACCCGTGACCAGCGTAGGTCTGCTCACCCAGAGGCTGAGTCCACTCCCATTTCCTTCCTACCCACCCAACCAGCGTCCATAGATGCATGATGGGCAAGGGAGGGAGCCGGGGCCAAACACTCTGGTGGGCCTCTGAGGTGTGGTTCTCCCACAGACCTACAAGAAATGGAGTTCGAAGGTCGCTGGGCGGCGGCGAGGCCACGATGCTCCCATGATTGCATACGACGCTCCTCGGGGCTGGGGATAGCTGGGCAGAGCTGTGCCAGCGCCGCCATGTTCCACGGAGGTGAGACTGAACAGCCCCGGGAGCCTGGGACGGGGTCACAGAGTCCCCTGTACATTCTAGGTGGCTTCCCCGAGGGCCTAGCCCCAGAGCCCACGGCTATGGCCCCACCTGGAGTGGAGGAACCAGTCACAGGCGGACAGCGGGCTGCAGGCCCTGGGCACGTGCTGCCCTGCCCAGTCACAGGCGGACAGCGGGCTGCAGGGCCCTGGGCACGTGCTGCCCTGCCCAGTCACAGGCGGACAGCGGGCTGCAGGCCCTGGGCACGTGCTGCAGACTGGAGCAGTTTGGAGCAAGGCTGGGCCGGGCTGTACTGGCCAGACATCCGTCGGACTAGCTTGTCCCCGACGCGAGAGGGGCGGTCAGGGAGTGGCGAGGCCTGTGCGAGAGGAAGATGCGGGGTAGAGGGAGGGAGTGCAGCACAGGCGCGGCGGGTGCAGGGGAGAGTGGAGGCCGCAGCGCCCCACAGTGCCGAGGAACCAGGCAGGTGCAGAGAGCAGAGGGAGGGGCGGGCCATGAGCGGTCAGCGCAGGGAGCAGTGAGCGGTGGCGGCCTCTGCCAGTGACCTACGCCCGCTCCTTGCAGGTGAGAGCGGTGCCACGGGCTGCATCGCGGGCTGCCTTTTCGGGCTGCTGCATGGCCGCGACCCCGTCCCCGCCGGCCTGTACGGGCCCCTGGAGCAGCGAGTGCAGCTGGAGCAGCTGGGCGCCGCCCTCTATCGCCTGTCCACTGAAGAGAAGTAATCGTCCGTCCTGCCGGGGGCGTTCCTAGGGGCCCCGGGCCCGGTCCTCAGCCCTGCAGTGTGGCCCCGGGCCCGGCCCCCAAAGCACCAGCCTCGCCTCCTCTCCGAGTTCAGGGACCGCCCAGCTGGCTGCCGCCAAACTGCTTCGGGCTCCTAACCCTCCGCACACGCCGCTGGGCTAGCCTGCACCCGCTGATGGCCCAAGAGCTGCCTCCCACCGCGGGTCTCCGCACCCTTCTGTGCGTGTGTGTGTGTGTGTGTGTGTGTGTGTGCGTGCGCGCGTCTCCCACCCTGCCTGGCGTGGCGCGCATGCGTCTTCCCGCCCTGCCATGGTTGCGTGGTGCCTTATGCATGCCCAGTGTGCACACGCAGCGCACTCCTCTGCAGACACCTCGCACTGCGGACCCGCTGCCCGGGCCTGCTCGACTCTGGTTCTTGATCACCGGTTCTGACTTGCCTGGCGCAGAGCAGAGAGGCGTGGAAGGTGCTTGGCACTCTCTGTCCTGGCTGGGGGCCATGCTGTGGCTGCCCAATGTCCAGCTTGACATGGAAGCGTGTTAGTGGCACCAGCAGTTTGAATAAAGCTTTGGCCGCATTGTGGACGCTGCCTTGGCAAGCTTTTTGTCAGGCTGCCCCCAGCAGGCAGTGTTGGGACTGACTGGGCTGCCCCTAACTGTGGCCAGCAGGCTCGGGGTACACAGGGGCTGGGTGCGGGCCCTGGGCTGCCCCTAACTGTGGCCAGCAGGCTCGGGTACACAGGGGCTGGGTGCAGGCCCTGGGCTGTCCACTCACTCATTCCAAAATAACCCACTAACTTGCTGCTGCCAGCTCTGGGCGTGGGCTCAGAGTCACCAGGCAGGGCCCACCTCCTGTGCACGGACCCCACTTCCCGTGCAGGGACCCTCACACGACCTGGGTGCAGGATTCCACACACCTGGATCAGGGCCCCCCTCCCCTATTCTCCCTACAGGGGCCCTCCAGGAGGGGCAGGGGGGGCAGAGGTGCTATGACGGGCAGCTTGAATGACCGTCCTCCCTGTGGCTGAGTCCCAGCCGGGGCCAACTCAGGCTGGAGGCGGCTGCGCCAGTCTCGGGCTAATGTGGAGGCACTGTCCTTGGGAAGCAGGGGTGAGGCGCCACGGGAAGCAGGGGTGAGGAGCACGTCGCAGCGTGACCCTGCTCCCGCCATCCCAAGCTGTCCTTTTCCCTCGGCCCAACCCGGGAGCCGTCCCCTGCTCCTCCCCCATCCTGAGCCCCTTATACTTTGATGCCCCGATACATCTGTCCCCCCAAGACTCCTTATATCTCTATTCTGATACACCTTATACCATAGTTACAGCCCATACCTCATACCCCTAACATTGTTGCACCTGTACATCTGATATTCCAGCCACACCCAATATAGCTGACACCCTGTCACCCCTGTTACACCCACTACCACGGTATATCAGATACACTTGGTATCTCTGATGTCACTATGACACCTATACATTAGCACCTCCGATAGCACTGCTACAGTGATACTCTTGATTCTGTCACTCTGACTCATACGATACATCTGGCACCACTGTCACACCTGATACTCTTTGGTACATGATACACCTAATCTATCCAGTAGCACTGTCACACCTACTACCCGATACCTACAGCCCACGCGATACAATCTCTCCCAGTAACAGTCACATCTACACCCGACACCTGCAGCCCACACGATACACCCAATCTTCCCAGTAACAGTCACACCTACACCCGACACCTGCAGCCCACACGATACACCCAATCTGCCCAGTAACAGTCACACCTACACCCGACACCTGCAGCCCACACGATACACCCAATCTGTCCAGTAACAGTCACACCTACACCCACTGCACAGTGGCTGGCACTACAACCTGTGGCTCCGTGCCCTCACGCCCGGGCAGTTCTGCTGCTATGTGTGCCCCACCCCAGTCCAGAGGAGGAGTCAGCCTGTCCTGCCTTCTCTGCTCCCACTCCCGGGGTCGTGACTTCTGGGCAGTCTAGGCAGCCCCTGCTGTTCCCCTAATCTCGACTCCCCAGGCGCAGGGACAAGCAGGGAGGCCAGAGGCAGGTGCCTCCGCCTGGACTCCACCTGCCTCACTGCTGGGTGGGGACCTAGTGGCTGTGGGTCTTGGTCACTAGAGGCTGTGCAGCGGGAGTGTGTCCAACACGGACTTGAGGCCCATGTTCTCAGGTGTGAGCTCCAAATGCTGACCAAGGGAGTGTGACCGCCCGCCAGTCCAGTCACCACCAGCATCTTCACATGCGGGCCCAGGTGCAGGGGGCTGCAGCTCCTCCTGGGCAAGGAAGCCCAGCTGAGGCGGATACTACAAGGGCAGGGCAGGACAGGACAGGACAGAGAGGACAGCAGGGCAGGACAGGACAGGACAGGAGAGGACAGCAGGGCAGGACAGGACAGGACAGAGAGGACAGCAGGGCAGGGACACGACAGGACAGAGAGACAGCAGGGCAGGACAGGACAGGACAGAGAGGACAGCAGGGCAGGACAGGACAGGACAGAGAGGACAGCAGGGCAGGACAACAGAGAGGACAGCAGGACAGGACAGGACAGAGAGGACAGCAGGGCAGGACAGGACAGGACAGAGAGGACAGCAGGACAGGACAGGACAGGACAGAGAGGACAGCAGGGCAGGACAGGACAGGACAGAGAGGACAGCAGGGCAGGACAGGACAGGACAGAGAGAGGACAGCAGGGCAGGACACGACAGAGAGGACAGCAGGACAGGACAGGACAGAGAGGACAGCAGGCAGGACAGGACAGGACAGAGAGGACAGCAGGACAGGACAGGACAGGACAGAGAGGACAGCAGGGCAGGACAGGACAGGACAGAGAGGACAGCAGGGCAGGACAGGACAGGACAGAGAGGACAGCAGGGCAGGACAGGACAGGACAGAGAGGACAGCAGGGCAGGACAGGACAGGACAGAGAGGACAGCAGGGCAGGACAGGACAGGACAGAGAGGACAGCAGGGCAGGACAGGACAGGACAGAGAGGACAGCAGGGCAGGGCAGGACAGGACAGAGAGGACAGCAGGACAGGACAGGACAGAGAGGACAGCAGGACAGGACAGGACAGAGAGGACAGCAGGGCAGGACAGGACAGAGAGGACAGCAGGGCAGGACAGGACAGGACAGAGAGGACAGCAGGACAGGACAGGACAGAGAGGACAGGACAGGACAGGACAGGACAGAGAGAGGACAGCAGGGCAGGCCTCAGCCTGGGGCCACTGCCTGTCCCTGGGCAGCACTGCCCCAATGGGTGTAAGGCAGGGCCATGGGACGCCGCCACTCGTGTCGCTGTGGGCTCAGGGCCACGGGACGCAGCCACTAAGGTCTCTAAGCCTGTGGGCTGTCAGCAGCCCCGAGCTCAGTGCGTGAGCAGGAAAGCAATGTGGCAGCCTCAGCGCTCCGGGCGGCATCAGGGATGGATGGAGGGACCCAGCGCAGGTCTGGACGCCGCGAGCTGTCCTCTGTGCAGGGTCATCTGGGAGGTGAGCACACACCCGTGACGACATTTCTCCCCACAGCCCCCAGCTGGCTCGGCGGGCTGCCGTGTGCAGGCACTGGAGGCCTCAGCCCTGAAAAGGAAGCTCGCCCGGACCGTGGGCAGCCCCGCCCTGCACGCCGTCCTTAGCAGCCTCCTGCTCTACGTCAGTGACCACGAGGCCCCGGGGCAGCCTGGAGCGCTGAGGAGAGCTGGGTGCAGCCACAGGACGCCCTTCCGCAGCCCACCCGCTTCCAGCTCCTGCGGCGCCAAGTTCATGGGTGCCGCCGGGGGCCCCTGGTCAAAAGGAGCCGGGAGGTCGGCCGGCTAGTAGCTAAGGACAAGCAGGCCCCCCAGCCGCAGCACGGTGGCCGCCACTATCCACAAGCTCCTGGAGAGGACCAAGGCAGGGGCCAGCAGCCCAGGGAATGGCCAGGAGGTGACCGAAGTCAGAAGGCCCGGGGGCCGCCCCAGAGGGAAGAGCACCGTGAAGAACATCCTGAGGGGTGCTGCTGGCTGCCACAGAGAAGGGAGAGAGTGAGGGGCCCTCTGGGGGCGGCCGGCGGCCTTGGGGGACCCGCCCACGCACACAGGCCGGCAGAGCTCTGTGCTGGCCAGGCTGCGAGAGAAGTTTGAGCAGGCGGCTGTCTGCACCCCGCAGAGTCAAGGCGGAGCCCGCAAAGACCTGAGAGTCGCCTGCTCCGCACGGCCACCCTGGCCAGCTCCTGCTACTGGACACCCCTGCCCGCTTCCTGGCCTGTGCAGCTGAGCCTGCCCTCGCCTTCAGCGCGGCCACTGTGGTGGGCAGTGCCGGGAGCAGGCTGTGCCCTGGCCCCAGGAGGAGCCTCCCGGGTCCCAGACAAACACCCACAGGAAATGGGGGTGCAGCGCCCGCCTCAGGGCAGGAGCCCGGGGGGGATGCCTGGAAGAGAGTCCTCTGGCTGGGGGCTCTTCGCAGGCCTCCACGCTCCCAGCAGTGGCTCCTGGGGAGCCAGTGTGCCTCGCTGGAAGTGGGGGTCCCCAACAAGGGACCCCACTGTGTCCCTCAGCCAGCGCCCACCCGGTCTCCCTCCAGGACGAGGCCCTTCCTGAGCAGGTGTCAGTGGTCCCTGGACCTGCCAGTCTAGTGGAGCCCAGGGCAGTAACAGTGGAGCAGACAGTGGGCCCCTGGGCCGGAGCACTGGGGAAGGCGGGGGGGGGGCACCGGGACTACCGAGATGGTCCATGGCTCTGAGAAGGAAGTGGACAGGGACAGCCTGACCACACACATCCCCCACTCCGTGTGGAGTCCACCCGGCCACGGGCCTCATGCAACCTGCCTCGAGGCCACGCAGGTAACCCTCCGTCTCCCTGTGGTCAATGAAATGCCAGTTGCTCCCAGCATGCTGCAGGGGCGCCCCCACAGGGCAGGTGCCCACCTTGAAGCTTTGGGAGCCAAGTCTGAGCCTGGAGCCGTAGGCACACCTGCCGCTGCCCCACCTAGGTCCAGTGCACCTGCGGGACCCCTGTGGGTCCTAACTCAGCTGCAGGGTTCAGCACACCTGAGAGACCCAATACACTCAGCCCACCTGCTGGAGCACCTGCAGGTCCTAATATACCTGTGGGACTCAGAGCACCTGCTGGAGCACCTGCAGGTCCTAATACACCCTGCGGGACTCGGGCGCACCTGCTGGAGCACCTGCCTGGACACCTGCAGATGCTAATACACCTGCGGGACTCAGCGCACCTGCTGGAGCACCTGCAAGACCAGATGCACCTGCGGGACCCAGCACCCCCGCCCGACACCTGCAGAACAGAGCGCACCTTCCAGGGCACGGGGGCACAGAGTTCACCTACTGGGGCCCTGCAGGACCCAGCACACCTGGGGGACACCTGAGGGTCACAGCCCACCTCAGGGGACACCTGTGGTGGACAAAATGCCAGTCACTCCCAACACGCTGCAGGGGGTGCCCCCAGAGCAGATGCCCACCCTCACAGCTGGGGAGCCAAGCCCGAGCCTGGAGCTTGGGAGACACCTGCGGGACCCAGCACAGGTGGGGGACACCTGGGGGACCCGACACACCTGGAGGGACACCTGGGGGACCCGACACACCTGGGGTGACACCTGGGGACCTGACATACCTGGGGACACTTGGGGAACTCAGCACACCTCAAAGGACACCTGAGGGGCCCAGCCCACCTGGGGGGACACCTAGGGGACACAGCACACTCGGGGACCCCTGTGGTCCACGGCGCCAGTCGTTCCCAGCACACTCCAGGGGGTGCCCCACAGGACAGATGCCCACCCGCATAGTCGGGGAGTAGAGCCTGAGCCTGAAGCTCAGGGAGTCCCCTAAAGAGCACAGCACACCTGGGGGTTCACCTGTGCTACACAGCACACCTGGGGGACCCCTGTGCTACACGGCACACCTGGGGAACACCTGTGTTACAAGGCACACCTGGGGGACCCCTGTGCTACACGGCACACCTGGGGGAACACCTATGTTACACAGCACACCTGGGGGACACCTACGCCACACGGCACACCTGGGGGGGACACCTGTGTTACACAGCACACCTGGGGGGACACCTGTGTTACACAGCACACCTGGGGGGACACCTGTGTTACACAGCACACCTGGGGACACCTACGCTACACGGCACACCTGGGGGACACCTGTGTTACACAGCACACCTGGGGGACACCTACGCTTACACGGCACACCTGGGGGACACCTGTGTTACACGGCACACCTGGGGGACACCTACGCTACACGGCACACCTGGGGGACACCTGTGTTACACGGCACACCTGGGGGACACCCTGTGCTACACGGCACACCTGGGGGACACCTGTGTTACACAGCACAACTGGGGGACCCCTGTGTTACACGGCACACCTGGGGGAACACCTGTGTTACACGGCACACCTGGGGACACCTGTGTTACACGGCACACCTGGGGAACCCCTGAGCTACACAACACACCTGGGGGAACCCCTGTGTTACACAGCACAACTGGGGACCCCTGTGCTACACGGCACACCTGTGGGGGACACCTGTGTTACACGGCACACCTGTGGGGACACCTGTGCTACACGGCACACCTGGGGGACCCCTGTGCTACACAACACACCTGGGGGACCCCTGTGCTACATAGCACACCTGTGGGGACACCTGTGCTACACAACACACCTGGGGGGACACCTGTGTTATACAGCACACCTGGGGGACACCTGTGCTACACGGCACACCTGGGGGACACCTGTGCTACACAACACACCTGGGGGACACCTGTGTTACACAGCACACCTGGGGGACACCCTGTGCTACACGGCACACCTGGGGGACACCTGTGTTACACGGCACACCTGTGGGGGACACCTGTGCTACACAACAAACCTGGGGACCCTGTGCTACACGGCACACCTGTGGGGACACCTGTGCTACACAACACACCTGAGGGGACACCTGTGTTACACAACACACCTGGGGACCCCTGTGCTACACGGCACACCTGGGGGACACCTGTGTTACACAACACACCTGGGGGACACCTGTGTTACACGGCACACCTGGGGGACCCCTGTGTTACACGGCACACCTGGGGGACCCCTGTGCTACACAACAAACCTGGGGGACACCTGTGTTACACGGCACACCTGGGGGACCCCTGTGTTTACACGGCACACCTGGGGGACACCTGGAGGACCCAGTACACCGGGGGAAACAACTAGCCCCTGCAGGGCTGCCCTCTGAGCCAAGGGCTCTGGCGGTGGGCTCTGTGGGGGCACAGCCTGGCCTGGGAACTCGGGGCGGGCCCGGCTGCGCAGGGGGCAACAGAGCGCAGTGACGTGGCTGCGCCCCCGGTGCGGCCTCTGACCGCCCCTCAGAGGACACCGCTGTGCTGGGTCCGGCGGTGCTCAGGCCCCGAGGCCTGTGCAGAGGCCCTTGGCTGGGCTCCAGGTACCGCCGACGGCCAGGGCAGCGGTGGCGGCCCCATCTGCTCTCTCTGCACTCCCTGGCCAGCTGGCATGTCCCACCTGAGCAGGCTGACCACCGCGCCCCCGGTGAGGACGAAGCCTCGCGTGTACAGCAGCGGCCCACACGCCCGCAGGACACGCACAGGCCCAGCGTGCCGGCACCAGGCAGCCCCCAGAGCCCCCAAACAGCCAGGAGGGAGGCAGGGGCGCCCAGGGTCCGAGGGGGGCAGAGCAAGGGCACAGACCACAGGCTCCAGGGAGAGACCCCCACGCCCTACCCCAGCTGCCGGCCCCGGCCCCGAGAGAGCCCACCCAGCTGGGTGGACACGCTGGGCGGCAGGAGAGTCCGGCCTCAGGTGCCCTGACCCTGATTGTGTCTCCAGAGGAAGCCGCGGGCCCCCTGGGCGTGGGTGTGGCCGGTGAGCAGTGTGCAGTGAGCTCCAACACAGGGGCTCCAGGGCGCCCCCACACCCAGGCCTGGTCACCTGCCGACGCTCAGGCGCTGCCTTCTCTCGGGGTCACCGGTGACCCCCTGCCGGCTGCCCCTGGGACCTTCACCTGCAGCAGAGAAGCCGCGGGCAGACACGCTGCCCCCGAGGCTGGCGACCACCAGGAGACGCTGCTGCCAGCCTTCCGCACATGGACCGCTGTGCCCCCAGAGGAGGGGGAGAGGCCTCATGCCAGTGACCGCGGGCCAGGCACCTCGGGATGGCAGAGCCCCAGGACGGAGGCCCGCAGCCTGCCCCTGGACACAGGAGCCTCTGAGGTCCGGGGCTCCGGCCCCCACCCCAAGGAACATCCCCGACACTCCCTGGGACCAGGGCCCACGCAGGATCCCGCCTGGGGAGGCGCTGTCCAGGACGGCCCCGTGGAGACCGAGGCGGGCAGGGCGGCAGCCCAGACGCGGCAGCGACCCTCCCAGCAGGAGGAAGGTCTAAGCAGCCGGACACCAGCCGTCCAGGCGCGCCCTGGGACACTGTCCCACACAGCGGAGGCCTGGTCTGAGGACTCTGTGTTCCCACTCCCGGACGCCAGCAGGGCTCCTGGGTGCCCACGCCCGAGGGTGGTGGCCAGACACCCCCAAGCCCAGGCATGCAGGGTCCCTCTGGCACCTGGGGGCCAGCAGAGACGTAGGGAATGGGTAGAACGGGCAAGGCCAGCGCCCTGGCCAAATACAGGGCCCAGAGCTTCCGCGACCAGCGGGCCTTCGAGCAGTCCTTCAGGCCTGTGAGCATCAGGGCCACCAACACCCTCCAGCCCCCAAAATGAGGAAATGAGGCCTCACCTTGGGGGGGTCTGCACCCTGCAGCCAGCCCTCCCAGACCTCCACGCAGCAGGACCTGTGCCCGACACCCAGTGTCCCGTCACTCCCGAGCAACTCAGCCGAAGACGAAATAAAGCACCTGTGTGCTGAGGCCCGCTGATGCCTGCTCCATGCGGACCTTCTCGTTGGGGGACGGCTCTGGGGGGGGACACAGGCAGGCTGTGGGCAGGGGTCCCGTCAGCTCAGAGACGGCCCTGGGGACACAGGCAGGCCGTGGGCAGGGGTCCCATCAGCTCAGAGACGGCCCTGGGGACACAGACAGGCTGTGGGCAGGGGTCCCGCAGCTCAGGCGGCTCCTGGGGACACAGACAGGCTGTGGGCAGGGGGTCCCGGTCAGCTCAGAGACGGCCCTGGGGACACAGGCAGGCTGTGGGGCAGGGGTCCCGCCAGCTCAGGGACAGCACTGTGGGGACACACAGACAGGCTGTGGGCAGGGGTCCCGTCAGCTCAGGGTGGCCCTGGGGACACAGACAGGCTGTGGGCAGGGGTCCCCATCAGCTCGGGGGCGGCCCTGGGGACAGACAGGCTGTGGGCAGGGGGACTCTGGGGGACACAGACAGGAGCAGTGGCTGGCGCTGGCCAGGAGGCGCAGTGACCCTTTCTGGCAGAGCAGGGAGGTGATGCCAGAGAGCTGCTATTTTTAAAGACAGCGTCTATGACAGAGCCCGTGTCTCGTTACAGGAGGCGGAAAGAATGACTGGAATCCGAGGGCTCCCAAGACTGCGGGACAGCAAGTCCCGGAGTCCAGAGGTTGCGGGCGCCGGGCAGGTGGGTCTGCTGCATTTCCAAATAAGGATCCGGGAGCAGCAGCCCCGAAGCTACCAAGCGTGGTGCCCGTGGGACGGCTGCCGAACGCCGGCCCAGAGCAACAGTCAGTCACGTGCTGAGGGCTAATGTGAGGTGACAGGTGGTGTCGTGTCCTCAGCAAGGGGGAATCACCTAGGATAGTCTTCATCCTGAAGGGATATCACTCGATCTGTTTCTTCAGGACGGTCACCTTCTCTGGCAGGACTATAACCTAATGACAGTCACACCCTCCTCCAGGAATGTCACCACAGGACTGTCATCACCTCCTGCATGACTATCACCTCAGGATAGTCACTCCAACCTGCAAGGGCGTCTCCTCACGACAGCCACCCCATCCTGTAGGACTGTCACCCTCAGGGTGGTCACTCCCTCCTGTAAGGCTTCACCTCAGGGTGGTCACCCCTCCTGTAAGGCTTCACCTGGGCGCCCTCCTAAGGCTTCACCTCAGGGTGGTCACCCCCTCCTGTAGGCTTCACCTCGGATGGTCACCCTCCTGCCGGGCTTCACCTCAGGGTGGTCACTCCTCCTGTAAGGCTTCACCTCAGGGTGGTCACCCCCTGTAAGGCTTCACCCCAGGTGGTTCCCTCTCCTGTAAGGCTTCACCTCAGGGTGGTCACCGTATCCTGGGGGCTTCACCTCAGGATGGTCACCTCCCTCCCTCCTTCAGGGCTTCACCCGGATAGTCACCTCCTCACCTCCTCCCTGCAGGGCTTCACCTCAGGATGGTCACCCCTCCTGTAAGGCTTCCCCAGGATGGTCCCTCCTCCTGTAAGGCTTCACCCCCAGGGGGGTCGCCCTCCTCCTCCTCTTCAGGGCTTCACCTCAGGGTGGTCACCTCCCTCACCTCCTCCTTCAGGGGTTCACCTCAGGATGGTCACCTCCTGCAGAGCCGCCTCAGGATGGTCAGCCCTCTTGCAGGGCCTCGCCAGACGGCTACAGGGCCAGGTGCAGGGGAGTTCTGGCTGGCCTCACCTGACATCCTCCAGGGCAGTGCAGAGCAGAGGCCAGGAGTGTGACTGTCCCACAGTAGAGGACCGGGGTTCCTCTCCCTCGTCCAACCACGGATCTCCTATGGAGCCCAACCCCTGCACAGCCTGACCGGGTCCAGAAGATTCTGTCTGCGGCCCCCAGGAGCCCCTTGGAAGTGGCAGCCCACTACAAACCAGAGCAGGGCCGGGCTCGGTGCAGCTCCCAGGCATGGAGGCGAGCTGGTGGAGAACAGAGCCACGCCCCAGACCCCCGACCCCCGCCCACGCTCAGAGAGAGCCACCCCGGCTTTGCAGGTAGCTGTGTTGGGCTCCACGAAGGGCCTGGCAGAGCGCCCTAGACACACGCACACGTGCACACGCATGCGGGTGCGCACACATGCATGGACGCACAGGTGAGGGCCCCTGTCCTCAGCCGAGAAAGGGTAACTCGGGGCCATGTGGGAGAAACTGGTGTCCAGCAGGCGAAGAACAGGGGACACCAGCGGAAGTGGGGAGGGCGTTTGCTCTGCACACAGTCGACCCCGGTTTGATCCCTGGCATCCCATATGGTCCCCTGAGCACCACCAGGAGTAGTTCCTGAGTGCAGAGCCAGGAGTAACCCCTGAGCATTGCCGGTGTGACCCAAAAAAGAAAAAAGAGTTGGGGCCCCAAACTGCTTCATCTTGGGACTTTTAATCTTTTTCCTTTGCCACACCCACTGGTGCTCAGGGCTGGCTCCCGCTCTGTGCTCAGGGAGCTCTCTTGGCTAGAGCCAAAAACACCATATGGGGTGTCGGGATTGAACCTGGGTAGGCTGCGTGCAAAGCAGACGCCTGGCCTGCTGTACTAGCGCTCTGGTCCTGTGCTTTCACTTTAATAAAAGCCTTTTCAGTGGGGAAATTGTTATCAGGGTGCGTTGACGGGACCCTCCATGGCACCTAGCGTTGCTCTGACAGGCAGGTGGCTGGGGGTTCCGAGCATCCTAGATGCCGTCTCCCACCCACGTAGGGTTGAGGCGCCTGTGGCGGGTGCAGGTCCAGGATGCTCGGGGCTGCGGGGTGGCGCCCCCTTGTCACCCGAAGAGGGGAACCGTCTCCCTGTCCACACCCGGCTGCACCCTGGGGCAGATTTTCCCGGCGACGAGCCGTGGCAGTCCTCAGTGCAGCCACCAGAGGGCGCTGCCAGCTCTCAGGGCGCCTTGTTGCAGAGGCAGCTGCGGATTGACCAGTACCTGCTGTGCTGGGGGCGGGCAGCCAGTGCCTGGGGACAAGGACTGAGCCAGAGGGCAGGCTGGGAGCCTGCGTGTATGCAGACATGGGTACCTAAATGCCCACGGTTGAGGGTGCGCATGAACCTGTGTACACGTGGTTGGCGCCCACGTCTGCACCCACGATGATCATTGGGTCCTGGGGTTGCAGCAGCTCCGTGGCTCCGCATTCAGCAGGGCCCTGGCTAGGCCAGTGAGGGACTGAGGTTAGAGGGCTGTGGTGGTCACTTCCTCTGTTAGTGCACAGGACTTCCTGGCACTGCCCAGGTGTGTCTGAGCTGGTCATCGGACGGTCTGTGGGAAGCAGCGCTGCCTTTTGTGAGTCTTGCCACCCTGGGAACACACACAGTCATTGTGTGAACACACACAATTCCTGCTTGTGGGGGCTGGGGCACCCTGCGTGGCCTCACAGATGGTCACCTCCTGCACGGTGGACCGGTGGTCCAGCCGGGGCAGGCGCTAGAGCGCACACTAGCACACACAGGTTTCACCCCACGCACCACAGCTGTGTTCCCGAGGTGGGTACCGGAGCCCCACAGGTGAGTCTTACAGGGCCGAGGGTCTGGTGAGGCCCAGCAGGGAGGGCAAGGAGGTGCCCACCAGCTGCTGCGGGCAGAGACTGATGCCTCTCGCTGCAGCCGGGCACTGACCTGGGAAGGGCTAGGGTCGCCCCCTCTGTCAGCAGCCTCTGATTGACCCCCGGCGGCAGACACAGGCCAGCCCGTGCTGCTGGCCAGGGACCCGGCGGGCAGGAAGGACCAGGACACACACAGGACATGAGGATGTGGGCCTCAGGCCAGAACCACCGCTCTGAGCCGCAAGGGCCATGACGAGCCAGGCGGCCGGTGTCCACCACACACGCACCGCACGGACACATTCTCACGCACCCAAACAAGGTGCACACACACACACACACACACACACATCCACTCACAAACTCATGCTTTCTCAGTCACACACATCACATACTCACCCACACTCAAGTCCCCACCCCCAGCAGACCCCGCCGCATCAGGCACCGGCTTCTCTAGTTCCTCACCCCAGAGACGATGCCTGTCCCCACGGCCCACCCCACGCCGCTGTCACAAAAGCGGAACTGCTCTAGCACAGTGGACACAGGCTTTCCTTGCACGCACCAGACCCGGGTTCCATCCAGGCACCCCGGGACTGAGCATCGCCAGGAAAGGTCCCTGAAGGAAGGGCTGAGTGCTCCAGCACTTGTCGCCCAGGCTGAGGTCCTGGTGCCATCACGGCCCCTGGGCGTGCCCATGCGAGCCACGAGCTGCCCCAAGGCGGGAAGCTCCCACCTGCTAGAGAGAACTTGCTTTGGGGACCCGTTTCTAAAAAAGGGGGAGCAAAGAGCGGATAAGAGGAGGAGGGGGCGGAGCCGACCCCTCCAGCCTGGGCACCCCAGATCCACTCCCAGTCTGGAAGGGGCATGGGGGCTCCTTCCTCCAGCGGCGCTGGGAGAGATGCAGGCAGCTGCAGGTTGGAACCCTCGGCTTTGGGAGCGGGGTGAGGGGGAGGCGACGGGAGACGAGCCGCTCCTGGGGGAGGTGAGGGCGGTCAAAGGCCGGATCCGCTCCCGGCTCCACCGGCCAAACCCGGGCTCGGCGACCTTTGCTCTCTGGAGGCCCGCGGCAGGGACCTGCCCGCTGCGCTCACCCAGCCCTGCCCCCGCGACCCCCACACCCGCACCTCTCCTCCGGGCGCCCCCGGGGGGCCCTCGCCGAGCGCCTGCGGCGGGGCCGGCCGCCCCTCCCCCAGCGCCGCCTCCCGGCGCCCGCGGCCCGGCGGAAGGACGAGCGCGGCCTCCCGGGACACCGCCATGGAGCCCGACGAGCGCGCGCGGGCGGCGCGGGAGCGGGTGCCCAGGTGCGTGTGCGGGGCCCGGGCGGGGAGGGACGCGGTGTCCAGGTGCGTGTGCGGGGCCCGGCGGGGACGGGCGCGGTGTCCAGGTGCGTGTGCGGGGGCCCGGTGGGGAGGGACGCGGTGCCCAGGTGCGTGTGCGGGGATACGGCGGGGACGGGCGCGGTGCCCAGGTGCGTGTGCGGGGATACGGCGGGGACGGGCGCGGTGCCCAGGTGCGTGTGCGGGGATACGGCGGGACGGGCGCGGTGCCCAGGTGCGTGTGCGGGGATACGGCG
>JAJIBD010016581.1:0-33746 GCA_021461705.1 Cryptotis parvus | reverse complement strand
TATCTTAGAAACTTTCATAGGGTCACTGATTCATTATTGCAATTTTGTGGAGCGTTTACAAATTCAGCATCTCAAGCAGTAGGTAGTAAATAATGGTTTGAACTAACCCCAAATCTTCTAAAGCCAATGGTGACAGAACAGTGAGAGGCGCCGTCTGCCCTTGCTGTCATTATGAAGATGTAATTCAGTGACAATTATTTAATCCCAAAGGCATTATTACACCTGTTCAGCAGTTTTCAACTATTCACTAAAATGATGTACGACTCCACTGTGATAAATCTCGAAGTGATTTCTTATTAAAGTTTCCTTAAAAGTGTTATGGCTAGAAGCCAGTGAATTTAAATAAACGTTTGGAGAAACTACATAAATACAGAAGAAATGCTTTGCTTTAGAATATGATCTTTCCTGCTTCTGAACTGTGCATAACCTTGAGACATAATTATAGTATTACTAAATTTCATGGAAATCATATAGATCAAAGGATGATGGATTTGTAAAATGTTAGGACTGGAAAGGAGTTTAAAAAACATCTAGCTTGGGAACTGAAGAGACAGTACAGAAAGTCAGGTGCTTGCTTGGAACTTGGTGGACCCAGGTTCGATTCCCGACACCCTACATGGTCCCCCAGCCTCACCAGGATTGGCCCCTAAGCACAGAGCCAGGAGTAAGCCCTAAGCACAGTCAGGTGTGATCCCAAAAATATACATAAGTGAAAATCTAACTTGGTGCTAGAGACATAGTTCAATGTGCTGAGCACATGCTTTGCATGCAGGAGACCAAGCTTCTATCCCTAGCACTGCATATTCCCTGTGCACTGTTGGGGCTAATCCTGAGCACAGAGATGCGAGCAGCCCCCCTGAGCACTGCCAGATGTTACCCCTAACTAAACCAACAACAAGAGTCTAAATGATTGTAGTTAAGGCATGACAGTTAAAGCATGGTTTGTTAAAGCACATTTCTGGGCCCTTCTCCCCCAGAGGCTATGATTTTCTCTTACTATTGGGGGAAAACGCCCACATAGTGCTTGGTGGGGGGGCCACTTCTGGTGATACATGGCTTGCAAACAATGCTGTGGTGCTGGGGATCAGGGTGCAGGGTGCAGGGTCATAGGGCGACACCCTGCAGCACTCAGGATACCATGAAGTGCCCAGGATTGAACTCCGGGGCTGCCCTCTGTATGCCAGGCATACAGATCCTTACCATGGTCTACAGAGCCCTGTGATCTGTTACCTGTATCAAATTCTGTCACCCCCTGTCTGGTTATTGGTTTTTTGCTTTGAGTCACACCCAGCAGTGTTCAGGGGCTATTCCTGGCTCTGTGCTCAGGAGTGACCCATAGTGGTGCCCAGAGGACTATATGCAGTGTCAGGGATTGAATCAATATCTGCAGCATGCAAGGCTGGTGACCTCATACTATTTCTTTGTACCCATTCTCTGCCCTCTTATTAACTAATACCCATCACAATTTCCTTACTGTTCTGAGAACATACTGAGAAGAGTCCCAACTAGGGGCTTCTGCACTAAATATTCCTTTAGTCTGGAACATTTCCCCCATCTTTATCAGGCTGAACCCTTATTAGCTAGATCGTGGCTTAAATGTCACTTAGTCAAAGATGACTTCTTGACAACTCCATCTAAAATATCTCCCTTTCTGGGGTTGAAGAGACAGTACACGGGTAAGGCACCACCTGCCTTACATGTAGCTGATTCGGGTTTGATCCCCAGCATCCCATATAGTCCCTTGAGCCCAACAGGATTGATTCCTGACTACAGCGTCAGGAATAACCCCTGAATACCAGTGTGGTCCAAAATAAAAAAATAAAATATAATAGCTCCCTTCCTTCTTTTGGGGCAGAATGTGCTATTCTGCACAGCGGGGGAGGGTGTGGCAAATCAATTCATTTAATTTTTCTTTTAGCCCTCTTCAGTGTTGGAAATAATCATTTAATCACACTTGATCACTTGGCATCCCATTATTCATCGATTTGCTCGAGCGGTCACCAGTAACATTTCCCATTTGACCCTATCACGTGCCAGTGTAGCCCACTGGCATCTGCTTGCTTCAGGAATATGAAGAGCCTCAAACCATTCATTCAGTGTCTTTTTTTTTTCTTTTTTTTTTTTTTTATTATACCACTGTGAAACATACAATTACAAAGGCGTTCATAATTGGTTCTTGGTAATACAGTATATCAGCACCCATCCCTCCACCAGTGCCCCATTTCCATCACCAATGTACCCCACCCCTCCTGCCCACCCCCAGGCTGCCTTAATAGCAGGTACCCCAGTTTCCTCTCTCTTTCTCTCTCTGTCTCTCTCTCTCTGTCTCTGTATCTCTCTCCCTCTTATTTTACACATTGTGGCTAGCCCTGCAGATATTTAGAGTTTATCACTTAAGTTTCTTTGTGTATATTCAATGGTGAGTTTTAATCTGACATTACCATTTCCCACATTTAGTAAAACACTGGTATCTATTTATGTCCTATTAATGAATGCAGTTATTCTATATCTGTCCTTTTCCTTCTGACTAATTTCACTCAACATGATAGTCTCCATGTCCATCTATTTGCAGGTAAATTTCATAATTTCATCTTTCTGACAGCTGCATAGTATTCCACAGTGTAGATGAGCCACAGTTTCTTTAGCCAGTCCTCTGTTCTCGGGCATTTAGGTTGTTTCCAGATTCTAGCTATAGTGAATAGCGCAGAGATGAATAAAGAAGTACAGATAGTGTTTCTGCTATGTGTTTTTCAGTCTCTCTGGTATATTCCCAGGAGTGCTATTGCTGGATCAAATGGGAGCTCAATATCTAGCTTTCGGAGGAATGCCCATATTGTTTTCCAAAAGGGCTGGACCAGTCGGCACTCCCACCAACAGTGGATCAGAGTCCCTTTTCCCCCACATCCACGCCAGCACCGGTTGTTCTTGCTGTTTTGGATGTGTGCCAGTCTCTGTGGTTGTGAGATGGTACCTCATTGTTGTTTTGATTTGCATCTCCCTGATGATTAAAGATGTAGAACACTTTTTCGTATGCCTTTTGGCCATTCGAATTTCTTCTTTTTGGAAGCTTCTGTTCATTTCTTCTCCCCATTTTTTGATGGGGTTGGCTGTTTTTTTCTTGTGGAGTGCTACCAGTGCCTGATATATCCTGAATATTAACCCCTTGTCAGATGGGTATTGGGTGAATATCCTTTCCCACTCTGTGAATTGTCTTTGTATCTTGGTCACCATTTCTTTTGAGGTGCAGAAGCTTTTCAGTTTTATATAATCCCATTTGTTTATCTTTGCTTCCATTTGCTTGGTCAGTGGTGTGTCGTCTTTAAAGATACTTTTCGTTTTGATGTCGTAGAGCATTTCTCCTATGTTTTCTTCGGCGTACCTTATAGATTCATGTCTGATGTTGAGATCTAGAATCCATTTTGATCTGACTTTTGTGCATGGCATTAGAAGGAGGTCTAAGTTCATTTTTTACACGTAGCTGCCCAGTTTTCCCAGCACCATTTGTTGAAGAGGCTTTCTTTGCTCCACTTAATATTTTTTGTTCCTTTATCGAAGATTAAGTGGTTGTATATTTGAGAATGTGTTTCAGGATACTCAGTTCTATTCCATAGGTCTATGGGTCTGTCTCAATACCAATACCACATTGTCTTAATTACAACTATTCTGTAGTAGAGCTTGAGGTTGGGGGAAAGTGATCATTCAGTGTCTTGACGAAGAAGTCTGACCATCTTGTAGCTGGGCTGCCACGTGATCTTTTGACATCTTGTGGGATCCAGTTGATAATGGATGTCCAGTGGTCATCTCCAAATCACACTACATGTCCAGCCCATCCGATTTTTGATGCCTTGGCAAATGAGACAGTGTTCCTGACTCTGGAACAGCGATGGAGGTCGCTGTTGGAACTAAGAACAGGTTGGAAATAATATTTTTTATTAATCAAATTTGCCTAGTCTTGGGCCAAATTGGGAATTAGACACCATCTTTATTTGCTAGTTCATTGGCATGTCCCTTGGTTAGTTCAGGGTTAGTTCACAGTATGTGCTAAGCAACATATCTGAATGAGCAAGAGGACATGAATCACGGGTGTGTTCAAAAGGCAACAACCCAGATTCAATGCATAAGAGGCAAACCCATTCAATAATCCTCAACAATTAGGTGAAACATGGGATTTAGAAAACACAGAAACCCTGTCAGCAAGACTGGATTCAAAACTGGTTAGCAGCAAGAAGAATTTGATATTAAGGCAAGAAGGTCAATTTTCCCAACATCTATTCACCGAAAGTCAAATTTACTTTTTCTTTCAATTGTTTTAGGTCGACTTCATTTTGTCTTTATAATGATTTTGAGAAATTTAAATGGTTTCTGTCTGCTTTCTGCTGCAAGAGCTGAGCATGGAGAGAAAACCAAAGGAGAAATTGAGAGCATAGAAGAATTATTGGGGCCGGAGCAATAGACCAGCGGGTAGGGCGTTTGCCTTGCACGCGGCTGGCCATGCCGGCCGGGTTTGATCCCTGGCATTCCATATGGTCCCCAAGCACTGCCAGGAATAATTCCTGAATGCAGATCCAGGAGAAACCCCTGAGCATCGCCGGGTGTGACCCAAAAAAGAAAAAAAGAATTATTTACTACATAGTTAGTGATCACATAATCATTGCATTATGAAAAAATATTGTAAAAATATTGTTTTTATTGTATCCTTACAATAAAAACTTTGAATTTTTCAAATTCAAAGTCTTTAAGAACATATTTTTATTGCTGTTTGGGGGCCACACCTGGTGGTGCTCAGGGCTTACCCTTGGCTCTGTGCTTAGTTAGAGATAACCTTAGTTAGAGATAACTCTTGGTGGGCTTGAGAGACCATATGTCCTGGCAGAGATCAAGTTCAGGTTGACTGTGTGCAAGGTAAATGCCTTCCTCTCTGTACTATCTCTCTAGCCCTCAAGAACATATTTTTTGTGAATATATTTAAGTATCATACGAATACAAATAAGAAAATATGTTGAATGTTGGTAATTTCATCTTGATTTTCCTCTTTTGTCACTTGTTCTGCCTCCTCAGTGGAGGTTCTTAGCCTGTGCATGTTCTAATATTTCCATCCTCAAATCCTAGAATATACTGTTATTCTGTTATTATTACCTATACTTATAAATATTTTTGTTGTTGTTGTCATTTTGGAGTCATATTAAGTTGTGCCCAAGGTTTACACCCAGTTCTGTGCTCAGGGATCTATCTCTTCTGATAGTACACAGGCCCTGTGTGTGCTAGGGATTGACCTGGCTCTGCTGCCATGCAAGGCAAGCGCCTCACCTGCTGTTATCTCTCTAGCCTCATTTTTAAAATTCTTTAGTTTGTTTTTGGGTCACAGCCAGCAGTGCTCGGGAATTACTCCTGCCCCAGCTCTCAGGGATCACTCCTCACGAGGCTCAGGGAACCATATGGGGTTCTGGGGATCAAACCTGGTTGACCGTGTACAAGTCAGGCACCCTATCTGCTGTGCTATCAGTCTGGCTCCATTAAGAAAATTATTAAACTTTAAAATCGAGAATCTCTGAGCCCTTATGAATAAAAAGCACTATTGTTTCCCCCACCACCTCCCCACAGATCTATCAAGACTCGGCAAAGTAAAGAACTTTGATCAAGTTCTAAGCCTCAGAGTCAAGTGCTGCATATTGAGATTTGGGTTCCAAGAGAAGTGAACACAGAACCTGGGGCTAATGTGCTCCCACTGTTTTCAGGAGTCACTGAAAAATCTACCAAGAACAGGCTTGCAGCTATCCCAGTCTTTCTCAAATAGCCCTCTTGGACACACTGATATTCCACTTAAAGCAACTGCTATTCAGTAGGTACCATCCATGGTATAGAACATAGTTCCTCTGCTTAGAATTGTCAAGAGTTGGAATCTACCACAAGTATGTGTGTGTGTGGGGGGAGGTGGGAGGAGCCCGCAGAGGTTAGGTAAGATAGTGAAGGAATCAGTCTGCCAATAATAGTTGGAAATGGTAATGTTAAACTAGAACAGTACTGAAAGTAGGTAGAGACATGTATGATAACCCCTCAATTTCACTTCACTCGATCACTTGACATCCCATTATTCATTGATTTGCTCGAGCAGGCACCAGTAACATTTCCATTTGACCCTATCATGTGCCAGTGTAGCCCAATGGCATCTGGTTGCTTCGGGAGTATGAAGAGCCTCAAACCACTTGTTCAGGGTCTTGACAAAGAAGTCTGACTACCTTGTAGGTGGCTGGCCACGTAATCTTTTGACATCCCGTGGGATCCAGTCAGTAATGACTCTAGTCCAGTGGTCATCTCCAAATCACATTACATGTCCAGTTCATCTGATTTTCGAAGCCTTGGCAAATGAGACAGTGTCCCTGACTCTGAAATGTCAACAGAGGTATGAACTCTGGATTCCTTCTCTCGCTTGAGTGAAGCATGATATTCTAAGCAAAGCTCTTTCGATTCCTCTTTGGGAGACCCAATAGGGTTTTCATCCTGTTTTTGTAGGGCCCAGGTCTCTGAGGCGTATGTTAATGCAGAAAGAACCCCTCAATATGTGTTTTGCAAACGGCAGTGTGCAAAAGAAGATAGAGAGAGAGAAAGAGAGAGAGAAAAGTGCCTTCCATAGAGGCAAGTGGGATGGAGTGGGGTGGGGAAGGGAAACAGCAGTTGGTGGTGAGAAATGGGTATTGGTGGAGGGCGACAGGTGCTGCAATGCTCTATGACTGAAATGCAAACAAATGGCATTGTAACTATTTAACCCATGGTGACATAATAATAATAATAATCATCATCATAATAAAGATAAAACAACAAAGTTCCTCTGCTCTGAGACTAATAGCAAAGGCATAAAAACTGGAGACTGAAATGCAGAAAAGCAGCAAAAATCAAAACTGATGTCATATAAAATGAACATACATGTTCAATTCTAATGACAGTGCTATTTACTCTGGCTGTAATGACCTACTAATACTGCCCCATTATTAGAGCTTACATGACAAGCTACCTTCAGAAGCTCTCTAGTCAGAATGTCATATATCTAGAAGAATGAAAACAACCTATTTTGGTGGTGATGTGGTGGGAAAGGAATCCCCTTTTACTGTTGGCCTGAATGTCATTGAGTTCAGCCTCCATAGAAAACAGTATGAGGGATTTGTTTAAAAACAAAGAATAGTGGAGGTACGGGAGTGTGGGGACCAGGACAGAGAGCTAGTACAATGCCTAAGGCACTTGCGTTGCAAGTGACTGATTTGGGTTCAGTTTGCTGTACCTCATGTAGTCCCCTGAGCCTGCCAGGAGTGATCCCTGAGTGCAGAGCCAGGAGTAATCCCTGAGCATAGCCAAGTGTCATCCAAAACAATCAATCAAGCAAAAATACCCATGAAAAATAGGGCTGGAGTGATAGTACAGCAGGAATGGCTTTTACTTTGCATGTAGTCAAGCTGTGTTCAGTCTCTGGCACCACATATGGAGCCACCAGGGAGTGATCTCTGAGTAAAGAGTTAGGAGTAAGCCCTCAGCATTGCCAACTGTTGTCCCCCAAACAATAAAGAATAGAGCTTCCCTCTGATCCAGTGATCCTACTTCTCAGCATCCAGTAATTCAAAAAGAGGTATATAAACCTATGTGCATTGCATACTTTGTTTCATAGTCAGGATGTGGTAACAATGCATATACTTAATGACAGATAACTGTATAAAAATTGGTAAATATGTACACAAAGAAATACTACACAGCTTAAGTAAAGGTCAAATACAGCAGTTTGCTCTACTGTAGGCAGATGGAACTGGAGGCCGTCACATACAGTGAAATAAGAGGAAAAACAAATACCGTCTAATTCTACTCACCTTTGGTATAATGAGCGACACAAGCAAGGGTATACACAGTGTGAGGTGAAGACAAAATGGTTTTCCATTGCCAAACTGAGGTTGCTCAGCAGTGGGAGGAGGATGCAGGGAGGGGTGAGGGGAGGGACAGAAGCAACACAAGGACAGTGATAATGGTTTGGACCCTTTAGTGGCGATGGTAACTGTGTATGTCAAAACCATGTAAGTTAACGCTGTCATAACTATCCTAACAAATTACAGGAACAAAAATAATGAGTGAGTAAAACACACCAGCTCTGGTTATTTAAGAAATAACCATTGTGAGTTTTGCTCTGTTCTTTCCATGAAAATGAAGGTCGTTTATGTTATACATAGGTTTATATTTCCTTTTGTGTGGACTTGTATCATTAGGGGGGGTCTCTCTGGCACAGACTTGCCAGCTTAGGTTCATTTGGTTAAGTAGAGCTTTGATTTTTCTTTTGATTCATTTCTAGTCTTTATGACCCATTTGCCTGATATGGGAAAGGAAAAAAAAAAAAAAAAGAGTGAGGGCCAGAGCAATTATATAGTAGGTAGGAGCAATTATATAGTAGGTAGGGGACTTGTCTGGCACATGGCACCTCGTGTGGTACCCCACCCCACATTCAACACCTGCAGGCATGATCCCTGAGGGAAGAGCCAGGAGCAAGCCCTGTGGGCTGTGGGGCTGTGGGGGTGTTCCAAAAACTCCCCCACCCCAAAAGAAAAGTGAAAACTTAGATTTCTCTAGTTCTTAGATTTTAATGTTGACAACAGTTTAGCTTAGGAGCTGTCTGTGTGCTTTTGTATAAGTATAGTTTTCCACCTGTCTAAAGATAAGTAAATACTACACAAAATCGTGGTGGTACAGGGCTGTGGGGACCAGGACAGAGAGCTAGTATACTGCCTGTGTTCAGTAGCAAACTGAACACAGGACACCGGCTAAACACATGCACTGGTGATCACGAGAAGAGGCAAATACACGTGTAGCACACATATCTCATATAGGGGTGATCTCGATTCCAATGCTACATATTCCCCTGATGCATAACCCCTTAGTATTGCCAGTTGTGGCCCTGTAAAAAGAGAGAAACTGGGAATATACTCTGGGAAGCCAAAAACACGCAGCGCAAACACCATCCCTACTTTTATATTCATAGAAGCATTATTCACAATAGCCAGAATCTGGAAACAACCAGAGTGCCCTGACATTGATGACTGAATAAAGAAATTTCGGTACATCTACACAATGGAATACTATGCAGCTGTTAAGAAAAATGAAGTTATGAAATTTGCCTATAAATGTATAGTCATGGAGAGGATCATGGTGAGTGAAATTAGCCAGAAAGAGAGAGAGACAGATATAGAATGACTGCATTTATTTGCATAACATAAATATATATATATATATATATATACATATTATGATACCAATATCCAAGGTCAGGCAAAATATGGATCAGGAGGTCTTGCCAAAGGTTGAAACTACCACAAATGTGTGGGAGCAGAGGTTAGGTAAAACAGAAAAAGGAACAGTGGACCAATGATTGTCAAAAGTCTATTACAATCCACAACATGTAAGAGAGGGAAGAGAGAGAGAAAGAGAGAGAGAGAAGAGATGGAGAATCTGCCATGAAGGCAGGCTAGTGGAGGGGGAGGGTATCAGGGACACTGGTCGTGGAGGTGGGCACTGGTGGAGGGATGGGTGCTGGAACACTGTATGGCTTTAAACTCAAACATGAACATTTTTGTAATTGTCAAAAATAAATTTTAAAAAAAGAAGTGGGAAAAAAGCGAGAGAAACTGAGTTTCAGTCACCAATGGGTCTTTGTAAGAATTTGAGGAAAAGGGACTTGATTTTCCCTCAGTGATTTGTTACTGGTGACTGGTGAATAAGACACTGACTGTGAGACCTGGAGCAAACAAGGACTTAGGAGATAATGACTCTGAGAAGTGACTTCCAACCTGGAATTCACAGGCTCCTTGAGGCGAACCTCATCACCTGCTGTACGTGAATAGCTGCATTTTCCTGAGGAATTTGTGTATGCTTTTTGTCCTATTCTCCAAGGAACCCATAACTCAAAGACCTGGTGTCAGGTCTCTCTTTGTCCATCATCATAACTGGAGAGTATGGTGGTGAGGGAGTGGAATACCTAGCGGCACCCCCAGGCTCTGACAGGGTGCCAGGTTGGGTGAGTGGCTTTCTTTTGGTTGAATAAAAAGAAGGTAGTAAATTCTGACATGAGCCATAACCTGGGACCCTGTGTGGATATTGTTACAGGCTGACACTTTTTGGCCAAGATAGAGTTTTGAAGGCCAAACTGGTATGCGAGTTGTGCTTCTTCACTATTTTGAGAAGGAAAGAAGACCGGCACATTGACCAAACTTGGGGAAGATGAAGTGAAGCGGAGGCTCCGATTGACCTGAGACAACAGAGAAGTGGTCGGGCCAGCACAGCAGATAGTGGTTTCCATTTAGGCCTTACTGCGCTCTTGAGAGACAGTAAATCAAATAGAAACTAACTTTGTACAATTGCATTTACATTGTTCCAGTAGATGAGTCCTTTGTGGATGGATTCAGCCAAAAACTGAGACTGGGACTCCCAAACACTCTCACTTCTATGGCTATTTAAACATGCAACTGATTCAGCAGATACATCACTTGTCTTCCCATTGTTCTTTGATTTGCTCCAGCAGGCACCAGTAACATCTCCATATGTCCTGTCATGTGTTAGTGTAGCCCAATGGCATCTGCTCACGCTAGGAACACAAAGAGCCTCAAAATATTCCTTCAGGTCATGGGAATGAGATCTATAATTGTTACTGGGTTTTGGCACTTCAAATAAGACAGGGATAGCTTGCCAGGCTCTGCCATGTGGATGGTATACTCTCAGTAGTAGGTGCTCATCTTGTGCATTTACTGATGAACCACATGGCCTCACGCAATAGGGGAGAGATCGAGCTTTTCTCTTGGGTGGAACTCTGCCAAGTTGTGGAGTCCGGATGTTGAAAATGACTGCCCCTCATGGTGTGGGGGTTCCTCTGGTGTCCTGCAAGCCTCTATTGGGATGGCGGGTCAGGGCTAAACCCGCCTTCCCTCCTGGGTGCCTCATGATCAGTTGAGCACAGGGAGAGCCAGTAGCAGCTCTGCCCCATGTATCTGAGTCTGTGGATCAGGCATACCTAAGCTTGAAATAGGCTTCGCTATAGGGTGGGGCTCTGACAAGCAGAGCTTGAGATTGGCTTTTCTCTTGGGTGGAGCTCTGACAAGCTGTGGAGTCCAGATGTTGAAAATGACTGTCCTCATGTTGTGGTGGTTTCTCTGTCTTCTTGTGAGACTCTATTGGGATGACGGACCAGGGTTAGAACCCGCCTTCCCTCCCGGGTGCCTCATGATCAGCTGAGCACAGGGAGATACATATGGAACAGTTATTATTAGTTAAAGTTATTCCTCACAACACCCAAGATAGGAAGATGAATAAGATATTCCTGTTTGTGAATAGAAATTCAAGCAATAGAATTCCAAGCAAACAGACGATACAAGTTTACCTTGCAGAATGCAAAAGTCCCCAAGAAAATCATGTATAAAGAGTCTGGTGACAGACCCAAGGGAGTGCAAAATAAATAGGGAGATGAGGAAACTTGAAGATAATTCTTTGGCAAGAAAGACATCTTTTGTTTTGTGTGATATTAAAAATGACCTCTCTGCTGTAAATATAGGTCACCATCATGGTGATTTTCTTAAGTCAGGGTATACCCATACCCATAATAAGTGCATATATATGCACAGAAGATTCATCACTATATCCTTAACATTAATTTTCATGCAATTTAAGGACCTGCACTTTCTACTTTGTGAATCTTTCTGTCCTGTAAAGGAAACGAGTTCACTCAACTACACACTATCAAGCAGACAGGTAATCAATCAGTGATCACACATATCAGTTCCAGCTGAGCTCCCGTCTATTGCTAAGATGGTTACAATAACCTCCTAACTGTTCCATGTAAGTAGAAATGGCCTCTTGGATGTCTACACCAAGGGGTTCAAACAAGGAGGCTCAGCTGCCAGTGGCAGTAGCATTCGTTTTCTCTCCTCCCTCTCCAAATGTGTCTCTGTCAGCAGTATTTTTAAGCATGGGCCCTATCCTGTACTATATTTTATTGCTAAAAGCATCTTTATTCTACAGTTTCAGGGATAAAAGGCAATTTTTAAAATGTCAGGATGGAAAGTAATTTTTCACAGTTTTCATGACAGGACATAAAATTAGATTTAAAAATATCCAAAATAAGGCCTTGCTCATCAGATTAGAACTTTAATCTGTGTTTCAGAGCAGTGGCAAAGCTCTCCTCCCACCACAGTGAAAGCGACTGAGTACATGTTTTCAGCTTTATAGCAAATTTACAAACTCAAGACAAACACACATGCCTTTATTTAAAAGCGCCATTAGCTGGCTTCTCTCCTCTTGGCTCAAACAGTTCTCACATGAGAAGCTTCGTTGGTAGAGAATGCCAAATACCAAAGTGCTATGGGAGTGGGGAGTCAAATGTTGTTTCATTAATGCCAGCTGGAGAGATGCTCTATCATATATTACTGGGGTACAGTCTCAGAGAAGCATACTCCCCAGGTCCATTTCCTTAGTAGATGTGTGTCAATACTTAACCACTGACAATTGAATCAGGGTAAATAGACATGTTCTTGCCTTCAGTGGACAGATTGATAAACCAGGGATGACCATGCTCTGGGGGTGTGGAGGAAGACACTTTTATCAAAATGCTATTTTGGGCTGGAGCTATAGTCCATTGGGTAAGGTGCTTACCTTAATGACAGATAACCTGGGTTTAACCCTTAGCACACCAAATGACCCCATATGGTCACTCAGGAACTGCCAGGAGTGAACCCTGAGTGTGCAGAGTGAAGAAAAAGCTCTGAACACAAAATTTATTTATATTTTTAAAATTTTTTATTATGCCACCGTGATATACACAATTACAAGGATGTTCATAATTGGGTCTCTGTCATACAATGTACCAGAACCCAGCCCTCCACCAATGCCCCATTCCCACCACCAATGTCCCGACACTCCCTCCCACCCAACCCCAGCCTGAGCCTATAGCAGGCACCTTTTCTTTCTCTCTTTCTATATCTGTTTCTGTCTCTGTATCTCTCTCTCCTCTTACACTTTGTGACTTGCCTTACAGGTATTTACAGTTTATGATGTAAGTCTCTATGTATATTCAATAGTGAGTTCTAGTGAGACATAATAGTTCCTCATTCCCCATCTACCTCACCAGTTTGTTGCAACTACAATGATTATTACGGTCTGAACACAAAACTTATATATGTAATATATGTATACATATATTTCTTCACAAGTGTATGTAGGCATGGGTTGAAAGCTTCTAGATTAAAAAACAATCAGACAGGCACTGTGCATTTTTATTTTTTGCTTTTTTGGGTCATACCCAGCAATGCTCAGGGTTTACTCCTGGCTCTGCACTCAGCAATTACTCCTGGCGGTGCTCAGGGGACCATATGGGATGCCAGGGATAGAACCCGGTCAGCTGCATGCAAGGCAAACACCCTAACCGCTGGACTATCGCTCTGGCCCCTTGTGCATATTTTTGTCTGAATTCCAACTACATGGAGCAAAATATAAAACAAGGCTTGTTTCTTAAACAAGAAAGAGGCCAACCCCATGCTTGCTGCCTAACTCATGGGCATGGAACTTCATAAAACCTCAGAGCAATTATTTGCTGAGCTTTGTTTGCAGTAGCAAAGCTTCATTTGCAATCTTCCTCACAGACCTGATTAGAGATCGAGTGAGACAACACATATAAAGAGTTTGAGAAGTGTCTAGCAAAGTACAAGTCCTTAATATATTTTTAAATAGGAAAATCTTGAAATCATTTACAAGCAAATGAAAATCAAAGGGGAAAAATGCAGCTCAAACCATCACAGGAAACCAGAATGGTTTCTGGAGATCACACAGGAACTCTTTGGAAACTGCTTGAAACTATAGGATCTGTTTCAGAAATTTAGGCACAAGGGCTGCAGAGACAGTACAGCACATGGCTAACTTGGGTTCCAGCCCAAGCATCAGAATATGGACCCCTATAGCCCCACCTAAGCAAAGAGCCAGGAATAATCCCAGAGCACAGCTGAGTGTGGCCAAAAAAATTTAAAAAGAGAGAGAAGAAAAAGAGAGAAAAGAATGGAACAAAGAAAGAAAACAGAAGGAAAGGAGGGAGGGAAGGAGGGAGAGAGAGAAAGAAAAAAAATAAGGAAGGAAGGAAGGAAGGAAGGAAGGAAGGTTGGAAGGAAGGAAGGAAGGAGGGAGGGAGGGAGGGAGGAAAGAAGGAAGGAGGGAGGGAGGAAGGGAGGAAGGAAGGAAGGAGGGAGGGAGGGAGGGAGGAAGGAAGGAAGGAAGGAAGGAAGGAAGGAAGGAAGAAAAGAAAGGAAAGGAAAGGAAAGGAAAGGAAAGGAAGGAAGAAGAGAGAGAAAGGAAGGAAGAAAAAAGAGTGAGCACAGGTCAGTAGTCTCTGACTCCCACAGAGGTTGTGAATATATAAAACAATGATTTAACCAACTCTGATGAGAAAGACCAGAAACATTCTTTAAATGCAAGGAATTCATCACATAATTAGAAAAGCAAGTCATTGTCAGAAAAGAAATAAATCAAATGTAGTATGTTTTGTAAAATCCTGCCCTCCCCTCCCCCACTCCAGGAGTCCCACAATTTTTTTCTATTACCAAATGCTGTGTTTCTCAAGGGTAGAGCTAGAGTGTAAAGAGTAGGAAATCCTCAAAAAGACATGTTTCCATCCTGTTTATTCCCACCAAGGAATATGTGGAAGGAATCCTAACACAGAGGCATGTATTGCAAATAAGAGCTATAGCACTGAGTTTCCCAGCAGCCCTTGCAAAAAGGAAAATAACGCAATTGATCTCCACTTCAGAGACACAGAGCCAGCCAGCTCTTTGGAAATAGGAAACAGTTCCTATCTTTAAAATCTAAGGGCAGGAATGATAGTTCAGTGAGAGCATTTGCCTTGCAAGTAGTCAACTGGGGTTCAATCTCCGGTACTCTTTATAATCCCTGGATCACTGTCAGGAGTAATTACTGAGTGCAGAGCTCCCAAGTGAACCCTCAGCATCGCTGAGTGTGACCAAAAAAAAAGTCAAAACAAAATAAATAAATATACGATGCTATTACAACTAGTTTGCTCCAGGTGTAGAAAAGAATGAAAGAGAAGTGGGTGGGGGGGGTAGGAGGGACGACCTCAGATTTGTTTTAAAAAGAACAGATCTGGTGGGCCTCACTCCTACTTAACACTCCAATTCATACCTTTTGTTTGTCTTGGGTGCCTCAAGGGTCAGTGCTCAGGCTTACTGCTGGGTCTGTGGTCTTCTATCACTCCTGGTGGTGCTCAAGGCATCAGGTGGGACCTGGGGATTACAACTAGGGTTGGCTGTGTGTGCAAGGCAAGAACCTAACTCGCTGGACCCTAATTCCTACTTCTTACCTGAACTGTCAAAGCAATTTAGAACATAAACAACTAGATAGGTTTTCATGAAAACAAACACGCAGCACAAGTTAGTTATTCATGACGAACAAACTCTCAGACTTACGCCTTTTCTGGTCCTGGTATGAATCCCTTTCTCCAGCCCTCCTGAATTAGGCTTCACCATCCCCCCATGTTGGAGGTGAAGGATAGTGAGAGAGTGGCTGGACACACTAGGGGTTCCAGGCACCCCACAACCGACTCAGGACTCTAGCCCAACTATTTCCTCATCTCATCTGAACCCCCCTGGTCAGTTTCCCCACGGGTAGGGCAGTTTTTTGTCCGCACGCACCCCTCAGCTACAGGCTGGGTCCCGCTGCTGTTTTACAGCCCGAGAGAGCAGCGCTACGCCTTGGAAATCTAATTTGACCGAATAGGTAAATAAAATCAACTGTCATCAGCTCCCATTTTATTTACGGACCAGGTCAATGCTTTTTAACCATGCAACCAAGGAGCTTATTGGAAACGGATTTCAGAACAGCTCGATGAAGGCACTTTCTCGAAGTTACTTGGGTTTAAAAGCCCCCAACTCTGTGCATTTGCAGAATAATAGTAATAATAGTAGTAGTAGTAGTAACAACACCTCTGTCCTCAGAGAGCCTAAGAGAACGAATCCCTTAGCGGCTAGAGCCGGCCACCTCAGAGGTCAGGGAACCCGCTAGCTGGACCCCCCCACCCCCCACCCCGGCCCCTGATTCTGGGCCGGGCTGGCACCTGGGGTCCGGCCAGGGGGTGGGTGTGGCCCAGGCGCCCGCTCCTTTTTTCTCCCGCGCGACGTCCCAGTCTTCCTTTTGCTTGGTGGCCACCTCTTTCCCCTTGGTTGTTGATTATTAGTATTTTCCTAGTTTTCCAAACTAATAAGTGCCACTATCAGGCAGTTGGAAGCTCTCGGAGGCTGCAGGCTTTGCCGCTCGGCCTTAATTGATATTGAACGAGCTGCTGGTAGACGGGAACAGGGCCGCTGCTGGATAATTTGCAGTTTAATCAGCGTTTGTAATGAGAGCGGCTGATTAGGGCTGTTGGAAATAAAAGAGAGTTACAAGGAACGTCTGTCAGAGTCCGGTGATAATTCAGGACTAATTGTGGTGATTAGCGCAAACTGGATGACTTTGGGCTTTGCTAATGCAAAAGAGAAACGTGCAGGCTCCGGCCGGGGACCCTCGGAGAACAGCGCCCGGGCTGCGCGCCACTGTGCCGAGCCGGTTCCCGGCGAGGACCCCAGCCGCGTCCGGACCCGGAGGGGCTGGAGGAGGTCGCGAGCTGCCCCCCCTTAGGCCACCGCTGCCCCCGCACCGTCCTAGGCTTCCAGTCACAGTCTCGTGCACGCCTCCCGCTGCGCCTCACCCCAACCAAGCCATATTCGCTCCCTGTTCTTGGGGTTCCCAGGACGCACAGCCTTAGACGCCCTTGACGCGGGTGCCCGCTCGGGGAAAGCATCGGAGCGTCACGGCTCTCGGGACTGGCCTCCCCTGCTCTGCAGGGTGCCGTCACCTGTCTTTCCCAGAGAAAGGATCCGCCTGCTTCCCCCACCCAAACTGTGTCCCGGGCAAAGGGGGTCAGGCAGTCCGCGCTACCCGGAGCAGCAGAACCCTTGAGCGAGCCGGGAGGTGAGAACCAGAGCTTATAAACGGCCGGAGTTCTCATTATTGGGGAGTTTCATAACTCTTTAATTCATTTTTAATGACGGCAATAAACATGGTAGTCATTTTGGAACAATAGCTAAAAATCATAGGGCCATTACTGTCCATTAAAACAGTGTTTACAGTTCAATGGAGGTTCACGTACCCCGTAGTGATTCTTATTAGCCAGAGGCAAGATTTATAGGTCGCAAGAACGGCTCTTTTATTCTTTAGATAACATAAAGCTTACAGAGCACATTTTCTTTCCTGCTTTTTGTTGTTGTTGTTGTTGTTGTTTTAAAGTTCCCTTGGCTTTTAATGGTGTGACTAGGGATTAAATAAGGAGCTGCTGTCTGGTGCCCCATTTCCATTTGATCAATAAATCATCAAGTGCCTTAAGTGCTTTATTCACTATCAAATTAAATGAAAATACTTTAACCTGCGTCCCCAGTGTCGGCAGATAAAGCTAATAATATTTTTCTGTTATGTTTCCATTTAGGCACTTAACAAGTCAGAAAAATCGAGGTCTTAACACTTTTTTCTATTACGGATTCTGCATACTTATCCCCACATCTACAGATATAGGGAATTCCTGCCCTCAAGAGAGAGCAGACTTTGGGGGCGGGGATGAAATCTTAGCAGTATCTGGATGTGGGCCAGGATTTCAGCGGCCAGCTCAGAAGAATGGAGACCACACCTTAAACGGGCAGGTGGACACTGAGGGCTTGACTCCCCACCTATGTTGCAGGCTTGAAATGACCTTCCTCCCAGTGTTTACCATTTCCTTTTGATCGCAGCTCTTCTTACAATAATAAATCCGGACAATAGGTCCAAAGGCTTGTTATTTCCCTGATTTTCCTGCCTGGGTTGTTCTCTAACATGAGACTGTACACATAGTTCATCCTTGTCTTGGCTGGAACACGCCCCCTATAATACATCTAGAACCATAACTAAAAAGGTATTTAATAGGACAATAGAATTGAAATGCTGGGTTTAGAATTGAAATGCTTGGTTGGTACCAAACCATGTTGTTTCAATGTTCTCAATGTTGCTTTCTAGGATACATTCTGGAAAGGGTCTCCTCAATATCTCTCTCTCTCTCTCTCTCTCTCTCTCTCTCTCTCTCTCTCTCTCTCTCTCTCTCTCAGACCTGAGTTAAATTCTGGTTTGTTTTTAAAAAATGCAATCGAATGATATTCGTGACGTTTAATTGCTAACTTAGCAGCTCAGTCACATATCCCAACCCATTAGATGATGAAATCTCACCTGGTTAACGGATACAGCGCTGTGGCCTCAATGGCGAATGCCTGATTATACAGCCAAGCTGCTAATTTACCAAACCCCCCGACCAGGGAGGCCTGGACGGCCACCACTCACTGTATTCATGCGGTAGCTAAGAGAAGGAACCGTATTCCCCTAGCCGCTTCCCAGCTACCCGCAGAATGAGAAATGTAAAATTAGTGAAGATGTGTGCATGAAGGGAGCCGAGCAATTAGCAAGGCGCGGGCACCCGCTGGCCCGGAGGGGTCGGGGAGGGCGAGTGGGGAGACCAGGGCGCGAGGGCAAAGGGCCTCTTTGCTCGCCGCCTGCGGTCTGCAGGCCTGGGCGCTTGCGGGGTCAGCGGTGGATCAGTAGCCCCCGCTGCAGGCGCGCCACGTTCAGAACAATGCAGCATCGTAGCAGCCCTGGGCTCTGCGCGCCAGTGGGCGACTAGACACTCATCCAAGTCTGCGGACCCACTACCCGCCCTGAAACGTGCATACACGCTGTCTTTGTTCCTCTGCTGGTTTGGGCCCTACAAACCACGTTCAACAGCCAAATCAGCAACTGGTAGGAAGCACCGCCAAGATCAGGTACCAGGGCCTGGATTATTTTTTTAGAAAGGGAGTGGGGCTGAAGTCCCCAAGCCGTTAGCGTCCCACAGTCCTAGTGCTTTATCTGAATTCGCTCCTCTCCTCATCTCTCCTCCCAGGCCCCAGCTAGCAGCCTGCTCCGAGGCAGCAGGACTTGGCTGCAGCGCGCAAGGCAAGGAACGCGAGCTGTTTCTCTCCGCCCCAGGCGCGGATGCGCATAAACTGGGTATTTACAGCCGGGAGAATGCGCACGCACCTCTGCGCTGTGCAGATTGTGTTAGATGCAAGTGGAATTAAATGCTTCTGTGCAGGTTCCCAAGCCATTTTACCGCCTTGTTGTTGCTCTGAGATTGCACAAGGGGCCGGGGGAGAAAGCCCCTCTTCAGGGACCTCGCGGGTCCCTCGCCTACCTCTTTCTCTAGCTCCAGGTGGCAAACCCAGCACTTTCCCCTCCCAGCCTCCCTTAAAACCAACCAAACAGTTCACAAACCCTTATTTATTTGTTTGTCTGTGGTTATTGCCCATGTTATTAATTGCACCCGGGCCTTCCTTGCTCTTTGAGAGAGCAGCGGGATAAATTGGCTCTAATAAATATTAGCCGCTAGATTAGGCGAGGTGAAGCTGGCACCGCGCTCTATTTTCGACCTGTAGCCTCTGCGAAGCCGCCAGTTCTGCGCCAGATTAGCCCCATCCATCCAGTGTCAATGGTTGTCTTGTTGAGAAAATCAGTGAGTAAACAGGGCTGACAGAGAGGGGGCCCAGCTGATTACTCATACAAATAGACTGCAAACTCCTCCAGGAGAAGCTGTTTCCAGAGATGGGTTTCTCGCATTGACAAGGCTGCTTCTCGCAGGATCCTGTGTCCTGCTGTTCCCACTTTGTCCTCCATCAATCACACAATTGTGTCCGGGATGTTTTATAGAGTCACTTAATATCCCTGCCTTCATCTCTATTCACTTAGAGAATCATCTGCCATCAGGGCTAAAGGCTTTCTGCAGGATGGGACTCACGACACACCCGGGCAACAATAGCTCGGGTGCAAGCAGGACCCCGGCCCTTTCTGATGCTAATAGGAAGCCCCTAGATGTTCCAGCCCCGGCTGGCTTTATTGAAGCCACCCATTAGCCCTTTGTCCTGCACATTACATTATCCTCCGTCTTAGTCCATGATAGGGGTGTCAAGGCGACAATAAGTTTTCTTGAGAAATGATTTCTTTCCCCCACTAAAATGGTTTTGGAATTGGAGAAGGGGTCGTGATGGAAGTTGTGCATAAAAGCTTTCTTCTTTACAAAAGAGGGGGAAATATTTCCAGGCTCAAGTGCAGTGAGTAATTTTGGCTTTTACTTCCTCTCCTGATCTGCAGAACCCTGTCCTAGCCCACTTTGCATCCCCACCCAGCCAACCTGAGAGAGAGAGAGAGAGAGAGAGAGAGAGAGAGAGATTGATTCAGTGAAATTTTATTTTAGTCCAGACACACAACATCTTTTAAGCAGTGAATTTCCATAACTAAGAGGCCAGCCAGATACAAAATCACATTTTCCGGGGGAATTTTAAAGACAGAAGAAAGAATTACAAGGTATCACTCTTTAAGTGTCTCCTCGGCAAATTAGATTGCTACACAATTAATCAGAAAGTTAATTAATGCGCAAATTACTAATTAGGACATTTAAAACCAGTGTTTATAATACCTTAGTTTAAAAAAAGACCCCATAGTTAATTGGCCCATACGCTAATCTCATAACTGGTAGTGGAGGTTAAAATACTACAGGTGTATTATTTATTGTGTCTATGTTATAATTATATCACCATTGCATTCCATACTCCATAACTGCCAGAAATTTACAACAAGTTGGAATGGTGACATTAGGAAGATATAATCCATTTACTATATGAAAACCTCTGTGTCCAGCAGCTATGTTTCACACTTTTTCCTAGAAAGTGTTTTCAGGAAGGATAGTTATGTTTTCTCACTGGTCTCTGGAATTTGAAACTTTCAGAACCTCATTATTTATCTTTTAAATAAAACTTAAGAATTGTGAAAATAAGGGTTAAAATTGGGTCATGTAGTTTGAACTCCTGAAGACTTTCCACTTATTTAAGTATAAAATATTTATTTAAAAAGTGAAGTTTTTTCCTATCTTCTTTAAACCATACATTGAATATTATAGGACACAATAAAACATGCATTTTCTTTTTCAGTTAAAACATTTGTTCATGATGGCTTTGCCAAAATTCTTGGCCTCCGCACGTGCCCTCCCCAACGTCCCGTTCCTCCCCTCCCCACCCTCTGGGGTTTTGTTCTTCTTCTTTCCTTTCTTCCTAGACTATGATTAGATACATTAAAGGGTTGTGTGTATTTTGCCTTATAGTTCAGTCTAGGTTGGTATAGTCCCTCAACAATTTTAGCATGTTCCATGTCTTACAGCCTCGACTCCAAGTTTAATATTTTAGGCTTGTTAAAAACACTCACCGAAAATTTTTAGAACATTTGCAGGGGTGTGGCAGGGAGCAAAGCTACTCTCATTAAAAAGACTAGAGAGCAATCAGGTGACCTGCTTATTGTGTTCCCTCCCCACCCCCATCTCTGAGGCCTTCCCTCTGGTGAGAAGCTCAGGGTTCTAAGCCTTTCTTTCCTTCACGTTCTCTGTGGCCCCAGCAGCCCAGGTCCCCTGGCTTTGGAAGGGAGGCAAGTTGTCCAAGCTGTAGAATTCCCATCTCCCACTCAGCTTCTTTCTAACCTGTCAGTCAAAACCCAGACCCTTTGCGTTCCTGTGATGATCTGCAGCTGCTAAGACTCTTTTCACTTCCAATAGCGACTTTCTCTGAAGGGGATGCTGGAGAGGAGCTAGGCAGACTGTTTGGAAAGCTGCCCACCCCCTCCATTCTGCTTTCTCTCTAGGCCTTGGACCTTGTTGATATACCCCAACCCTCCTAGCCCACCTTGGTGAGTTGGTGTCTGAACATTCCAATTCTATCCGGAGAGGGCAGAACCCAGGGCCCAGAGGCTGACTCAGATAAAGGATTTCTAGAGATGAAGGATTTTGTCATACCTAGTAAACAATCAGCTTTGCTCTTCAGGAAGGTGCACACACAAACACACATGCATACACACACATGCACAGGCACACACACACACAAATGCAGGTTACCCCAGCGAGGAGAACACACATAGGTAATTTTAATGAAAGAGGTTCCTGTACCACATTATTAGCAATAAATCTACACCATTCTTTGTTGGTTAAAATCATTATGATCATCATCGCTATCATTACTGAACTCATTATTCTTGTGTTACTATCAGAGTAGATTTATGATAATACCCACCATTACGCCTGAGTTAAAGAAGGTGTAAAGGTTTGATTAATAGCTGCTTTCATGTTTTAATACTCGACATTTTCTCACATTTTTTTTCTAAATAAGGACCATGATAATTACAGGCAGTAATTACAGCTTTTGTTAGGAGTGTATAATTAGCCACATATGCATTGTTCTTTTTTAAAAAAATTTTTTTTTAGGGGATGGGTTTGGGAATGAGGGTGTCCCATCCAGGTGGGCAAAACAGTCACCCCAGGGTTTTTTTCAGGACAGAAAGAATACAATGGCGCCCAAATGCTCCTAGGGGGTCGTCAACAATGTGTTCTGAATGGAAACAGGTGAAGCTGGATGAATTTAAAAAGATCTACTGGCAGGTATAGTTATTTCCCAAGATATGCGGGGGGGGGTCTGGAATTCGCGGCTACTGTGGCCTAGGAGGCTGCGTGGGCCTCGCCAGCAGGTCCGGCGCTTATGTGTGCGCTCACAGGTATAAACTGTCCTGGTCTGGCCTCCTCCCACCCGCACACGCCAGGCCCGGCCGCGGCATCAGTCATCCGCGGTCTCTGGCTGAATTAGCCTGGGAGCTCCCCGGCCGCGGTGCTCCCAGACTATCAGTCCCTTAAAGGTTACACGCTGCTATGCCTCGCTTTGTCTTCCTCGTGCCCTTTCCTGGCAAAAATGGAGACATCACATCCTTGCCCAGCCCCGGCTCAGTATTTATGAAGGTTTTCTGACAAATAGGCAGGCTGGCCACGCATCGGTGACTGCCTTCATTCCGCACTTGGCTTGTTTACATAGGACCAGCACCATTTCCACGGATTAAACAAATCACAGGGAGAAGGGAGACATTTATAATCCGCCAACGAGGCCACAAGGCAGTCGGGGGGGGAAATGTGCTAGTGGATCAGTGTGCGCGCCCTGTCCAGAGGCTGACCTTCGCGACACGGTGAGCACAGCTACCCTTTTGTCGCGCAGGGGACTGCGGAATGCCAGCCTGCGTCCCAGGGAGAGTAACAAGAAATCACCCCCAGATTTGATCCTACCAGAGGACACTACAATGGTCAAGGAGCTCGGGGAGTGCCCACAGTGCGCGTGTGTGGGGGCGCGCGCGTGCACAACCCACCTCGCAGGCCCGGCACGCGGGTTAACCCTTTCCAGACAGGCGAGGAGGAAAGGAACGCGAGGGGCTTGCTTGGGTTGTGCAACCCCCACCCCAGCAGTTTTTGCTTTTTCACACCCTGCCCCGCCCCCGCCCCACGCGTTCCGCTCAGGTTTGCGCGCGGCCCAGTGGTTCCGCTTACGCGCGCGCATGGATGTAGGCGTGTGTCTGGGGGTGTGCAAAATGTGGGCACGCCGGGGTGCGGCAGGTGCGTGCACCAAGTGTGTCGGGGGCGTGTGCTGGGCGTGAGTGCGTGTACGCCGGGCGCAGGGTGCTTTCGTAGTGCAGCGGCGCTCGTGCAACTGGGTGCACGCGGCGTGTGTTTCCAGGTTCAGAAATCTCAGCAGGGCTTGGAGTTCCCTTGCGTCACCCGGAAGTATTCGCTGCCCCCGCCCCCCCAATTAAATAAAACAAAGCAAAGGGGGCCGAGCTGGGCTTCCGACGGCTCTGCGAGCTTCTGCCAGGCGGCAGCGGGCGCAGAGCCTGGGGCCTGCCCGCGACCCGCCTCTGGCTCCGACTCCGGCTCACCAGCCGCCGCCTCCCGCCACGGCCGGGGCTTGCGTGACACCAAGCACACGCCTCGGGCCGCGGGAGGAGGAAATTCCCTACAAAATAGCAATGGTTCCGAGAAAAGGATCACAACAAAATATTGAATAAATTCCCTTTTAATTTATTTGATCATTCCACATTACGGGGCTATGAATTGCTCAAATTTGATAACAAGTACTCAATTCAACTCATTATGTAAGTTAAATTAGACTTCGATAAAATTTCAGTGGCGCGCAGTGGTTCCTCGAATGAAATGTAATTTGTGCAAGAATTTGTTGTATCTGTCACAAATATTTCCAATTAGCGACCGTAATTATTTGATAGTTTCTGCAATTATGGCTTAAACGGGTGAATTTGGGACTGTGGAGGACCCTAATTGGCCTAAATTTGATATTTTGCATATTTGCATAATGAGGAAATTGGTAGAAAATTGTGTTCATTCATTTGTGAAAAATCCTATGAATTTTATGAATTTGAAAGCTCTGTTTGTGCAGACTGTGACTTTGCCTGCTGATCCCTGAGGAGCTGCCGCTGAACGCCTGAATGGGCAGAGCGCCAACTTCGCGGCTTCAGGGGGTGGGGCGGGGAGTGGAGGAGGAGGAGGAGGAGGAAGATGAGGAGGGAAAGGAGGGGGAGGGAAGAAGAGGAAGATTTGTGCCAGCCCTCTGTTGTAGCTAGTGGCGAAGTGGACCATAGCGCATGCTCCTCAGAGAGCCTGGCCGCTGGGTAAAGGCCCCAGGTCACCCCCAGAGGTGCGTGGACGGTGAGCCCATGGGGGAAGTTGCCTTGGTTGTTGTAATGGCTTGGTTATAAGCCGCTGCTGTGAAGTATTACGTCGCACACACATCCATACCCGTGCACGCACTCCCTTGCTTTTGCTGAGAAATGTACCCAATCCTCCAGGTGGAAGGGGTAATTGTGGAGGGGTGAGGTCTTGAGATGGTGGTAACTGCACTTGTTTAAGTTAAATTGCTAGAGCTTCTCCTCTCAGTAAAAATGTTTGATCTATGGCGCTGTCAATTTAAAAGTGTTTAAAGAGAAGCAAAAGCATAGATTTTAAGCTGCTTTGCCCAACACCCATTCATCATGCATCAGAGATTTTAAAGTTTCATGGTTGCTGTGGTTTAACATCTCAACTCTCCGACACAAGAATCTGGATGGAGGAAATAGCTCTGTAGTAAGAGGCTTATGACTATAGCAAAAGATCATGGCCAAATACACACACACACACACACACACACACACACACACAAATACTCAATTTTGTCCATGCAAAGAAGTGTATTTTATTTTGAGGGATAGGATATAGTAGTAATTGTGCGTAGAATAGAAACACTTTAAACCAAAAAATTACTAAAAACAATACCACCAATGTCTTAGGAGCAAGGTGGAACATACTTTATTAAGAGAGAAGCAGCCCTGCCCCCATAACACTTCCTCTCCTTTGTAATAAATATTTCACCAAAGCATTTTGTTACAAAATTCTCTATTTTCAAAAAACCCACCCCAAAAATATCATCCTCTATGTTTCTTTTTTTTGGGGCGGTGGCTGCCCCGGTACCGCGTGGGGGGCCGGCCGGGCCCCTCTATGTTTCAAGGACAAGTGATCAAGTGAAATTTTAGAAACTCCTTAATCTATATCTCCTGCACGCACAAAACCCACCCACCCGGACTCACAGTGAAGGGCAGATATCCGGCTTCACACTTAAGTGTTCAGTAAAATGGCTCTCTACTTTGCACATCACTCTTGTTGGGACGGACTTTCTTATCTCCATGGAAGTGGGTAATGTGAGTGTCTAACAGGCTGTAAATGCTTAAGTGCTTTGTTTCACAGTGCATTTTCTGTAAAGGTCAAAATAAATTCATCTTCCTCTAATGCCCTATTTATGTTTGTGCAGGGTTTAGAATAAAACCACCATTAAAACTCTGTATGAAGAAACAAATAGGAAAAAAACAGGGATTCCTGTCTTGGGGCTTGGTTTTTCATGGATAGAACTATATGACATGGAGATGTAAAGACATAGAATAAAAATGAGCTAATTCAGATGGAATCTGAACTATAGAAAGAGGGGCCCTTAGTAACATTTAAAAGGAATTAAATAGGCCCTTCTCTATTTTAATTTAAATGTTCCTGGAAACAGAGGCCAGAGCCATAGCACAGTGGGTAAGGCATTCACCTTGCATGCGGCCAACCTGGGTTTGAGCCCTGGCATTCCATATAGTCCCTAGGAGTATTGCTGGTTTTGACCCCAAAAGTGAAAAAAAAATCCTGGAAACAGATGCCTTTGGTAGCAAGGTGATCTGAAAAGGTGGGCAGTAATCTTTTTGGCCCCATTCCAGGGTTTTGATAAAAGATCACTAAGAATATTGTTATTTAGTCTCCTCGTGGTTACTGTGGGCAGACAGCATCTTCACCATCATTGTGATTATCACCAATAACAAGAGTGAAGCTGCACTAACTTTGTGATTAAGACAAATGTAACAGATCTTAGGGGATTGAAAATAACCCTCACCTCTTTAAGGAGCAAGTCCCTTTTAGCACACATGATCTGTACCTACTATGAGTGATCTTTAGATACAATGAGAAGAAGTAACTTCTCTTCTTCATTTAACAACACATCATGTGAAATTTGGGGGTCGGAGACGTTGTTTATTTAAACAATGTCTGTTCAAAATGTCATGAAGCACCAGTGAAACTAAGTCCATCTACAATCACTGGAGTGGAGTGAACAAGGAGCTCTCTCATCAAATATACAGGATCAGCTTCAAGCATTTATCTAAGACACAGGGTTACTTTTTACACTCTTTTGGTGGGTTCATTTTTCAAAAAAGAAAATTATAAGAGGGTTTTTGTGGAAGTAGTCAGATGTCAGTGTTACACTTATGTCTGTCTTTTTCTTTTTATGTGAATATCTTTGTAATAGTTGTACTTATAAATATGATGGCATCTTTTCTGAAAAAGCTCCATTTGTTTATTGTTGGGTGATACCTAGCAGTGCTTGGGTCACTCCGGTGCATGGGTCACTATCAGATGCCAGGACTCAAATATGGGGTTCCTGTATGTAAAGCATGTGCTCCAGTCTGTAGAGTCATCTCCCTAACTCTTGCAAAAAACTTTTCATAACTATGATCTAGAACTGTGATTTTTGGACAGTGGGTCCATAGGTGTAGAAAGGATAAAATACACCGCTCAAGAATCTTCATCTTAGGGAAGCTGCAGAGACAGTACCATGCTTGCCTTCCACATGACCAACTCACTTCACAGTACTGCATACAGTCCCTCAGTGCCACCAAAAGTGATCCCTGAGAACATTTTGGTGTGGCCCAAAGATTGCCCCTCCTCAAAAGCACATTAATCATTATTTTTTGTCCACATGACAAAAATCTCCACCATAAAAATGTCTATGAAGATTAGGATTGAAACAAAACAACCTTCTGATCACATGGGAGAGTCTCCAGATCAAAACCACTGTTCTTTGTTTTGGGGGTTATGTTGCAGGACTCCTAAGGGCCGCTGCATCTGCTCTGGATTGCCTCCCGCAGATCACTCCGTAGATAAGGGGGTAGTCTAAATGTGGCAGTTTATCTGACCATGTATGCTGTACTAGCTGGTATAAATATTCTCCCATGCTATCACAATCATCGTGGGACTAGCTAGATCTTACCAGCATATTAGCCTGGCCACGTAAGGACACCTAAGTTAGACCAGAGAGAATGCTGTTTGCTTCCAAAACAAACAAGCATGGCTCCCCTGATAAAATATAAAACTACAATGAAGTAGAGGAGACTTGTGAAGGCTTGGAGAAATATTTAACTGGCATTGGTGTTGATCTTTGGTACAGTGACATGCCATCTCAGAAACCCCTTCTACATTTCAAAGGCATTCCGCTCAAAACATTAGCACAGTAAAGGCCCTAGGTGAGATGCAGGGAGGGACTACCCAAAGGCATTGGACCCTCCCTGCTTTCCATAACAATGGGAGGAAGGTCTGAGTTGCTGGGGGTATAAACTAGCCGGTTCCCGCCTCCCAGGTTTCTTCTTCCCAGTGGGATTTCCGCCTTGTGAGCGATTATTCCCTGGAAGTTTCACACGTGGTTGGTTGCCATCTTGGCCTACAGTGGCTGGGGTTCTAGCCTGGAATCCTAAGCATCGGGTTTTCCTTTTGCTGATTTGTATGCCTGAACCTGTGATAAGTAAAGTCTTTTAAAGCCTCATCGGATCCCTGAGTGCTCATCCATTCCTCGCCGGCTCGGGAGGTAGAAGGGAACTCGCTTCCCGGCACTGTCGGGGACCCGTGGAGCGCCCCGACAGGGTTACACCCAGCAGTGCTCCAGGTTCACTCCTGGCTCTGTGCTCAGGGATCACTCCTGGCGGGGCTCAAGGTTTACTCCTAGTGGGTCTCAGGGGCTATATGCAGTGCTGGGATTCGAACAGGGATAGAAGCAGGGATTCAAACCCTCCCATGCCTAATCCCTACCCAAGACTAAGAGTGGTCCTAAAATGGAGAAACTCTAGTTCCTTGGGGTTCGAAATCTCTCCTTAGGAGCAGCCAGAGGAGCAGGTCCAGGAAAGTCCATTACTGGGATGCAACTCTCGGTCCTTTACCCTGAACAATCTGGTGCAAATCTCTCATTTTCCTTCTTCCCTTCACAGCTAATTTTCAGTTGAGCATATACTCAGAATAGGTGGAAGATGAATATTAGAGGAGCTATTGAAAATCAGTGAGATATGCCAAACTCCTAACCTTGTTTATCCATAGTACTTTTTTTTGGCTTTGTTTTGGGGGGAGTTTGGGGCTAATCCTGGTAGTGATCAGGGATTACTTCTAGCTCTGTGGATCGAGATTACTCCTGGGATTACTCTCAGGGATTACTCCTGACAGTGCTCAGAAACCATATGTGGGGAATGAACCAGTGAGTTACATGCAAGGCAAGTACCTTTACCGCTATACTATCTTTCTGGCCCTTATCTATAGCATACATATTTTTTTATTTTAATTGTTCTTTTTAAAATTATTTTCTGTATGCTGGGGATCAAACTCATGCATCAAACTCAAATTCACTTACCTACTGAGTCACATCCACAGCTGTTGTAGAATTTCAGATTATGCTTCATATTCTCTTTACGCCTGTTTTCCTCATAGCATTTACTTTGTCTAGATCACTGGCACTTGGATCATTTCCCAGTGGTTCTAGTCTTTTCTTTAATTAGTTTATCCTGCTAGGGCTGGACAATTCAATCTTCCTAATGCCTGGATCTCGTCAAATCTCTCTTTGAGGCTAAACATTCAAACAGCTCATCACTTCCTAAAGAATAAAAACCTCTATGTAAACTGGCATCCAAGTCTTTCCAAGCTGTCTCCAGTTTTCAATACTAAAATACTTTCCTCACACCCACTAAAACATGTATTCCAGGGATATGATTCCACAATGCCCACAGATACCCTACATGCACTTTCCTGACTAGGGACATTCTTCTGTCTTCATTTGTTATCTTTTTTTTTGGGGGGGGGTACACACCCAGCAGTACTCAGGGTTCACTCCTGGCAGGAACTGGGGGACCATACGAGGTGTTGGGAATTGAAGCTGGGTCTGACCGTACAAGGCAAACACCCTAAATGCTATATCATCACTCTGGATCACCATTTGCCTGCTTTTTTAATGTTATTAGAGATCCACTCTCATTAGACTCCTCCAGGAATCTCCTTACTCATTCGTTGTTTTCATTTAATAAACATTTATCAAAATGTGTCACACATTTCAGTAATTGCTAGGAAGAAGACCAGCAGGACAGAGACCCCAAAGCCCTCAAGTGGAAGATAGAGCAGGCAAAGAGCTATGATTCACGTGTTCCCTGTAACTGAGATGTCCAAGTGCAGTAAGTTCACTCTTTCCTCCCTATTGTATCACTTTCAAACCTGTCATGTCTACCGGGAGCTCGTCCTGTCCAGTTTTTGCTGGTCATCTCCTAGAGATGAAACTTGCCCCTTGCTGCTGCATGCCTCAAAGCCCATCCTACAGCAGGGATACGGAGCCACCTTGAGAAACAGTGGAGGCCACTCGCAGTCCACATCCCTATCGGTCATAGCAAATTTTGTAAGAAGGTTTGGCTTGGGCCACGAGCAGCCCCCAGATTTGCCATCATAACTCTATTTGCGGTGGTTTATTTGAGATGTTCAAGATGGTAGAATAATGTTAAGAGAACAAAAGGAATTTAATTATTTACTAAAATTTGTTTTTGGGTCATACCTAGCTGTGCTCAGGGCTTATTCCTGGCTCTGTATTCAGGGATTAGCTTCTGGCAAGCTTGACATGCTGGGGGACTGAACCTGGGTCAGCTGTGTGTAAGGCAAGTTCCTCATCTACTAGATGATCCCTTTGGTTCCTTTTTTTTTTTTTGCTTTTGGGTCACACGGCAATGCTCAGGGGTTACCCTGGCTCGCACTCAGAATTACTCCTGGCGGTCCGGGGACCAATGGGACGCCGGGGATCAACCCGGGCCGGCAGGCCGGCCAAGGCAAACGCCCTACCCACTGGGCTATCGCTCCGCCCTGGTTCCCTTATTTTAATGTTTAAAAGGGAATACCCCAGTGTCTGGAAACTCTGGAGCTGTGCTCAGTTACTCTGGTGGTGCTCGGGACAACCAGGCTACACACGGCAGTGACTGGAGTTGAACTTAGGGTTTCATATATTCTAGGCATGTGTTCTACCACTTGAACCATATCCCTGGCCTAAAATCAAAACAAAATTTAAAACAATCCCCGCCCCAATTGCTATAACGGTCATTCTGGTCTCTGTCACTGCCTGCTCTCAGCCAGCCTTCCATACCCATAGCCAGAGCTGCCAGTAACCAAGATTCTTTATCATAGACCAGGTTGGGTGGCACAGACCACAACCACATGCTCATTATCACTATAAACATGGACTTTATGAAGAATATTCTAGAATCCTCCATGCACTGCAAAGTGGCAACATAATTCATAGAAGCCAAGTCACACAGATTAGGAGGGTACAACTTGGCTATCAATAGGCACAGAACTAAAAAGAGGAATTAGGATTAGGTTTAATTAAGAAAATATTCAAACTGTGGACATGTGTGCCTTTTTTGGAACATTGAAAAAATGCAATGTAATTTTATAGCACTTTTTAGGACTGAAGGTGGGGACTCCATCACCTATAGATGTCATATCTCCATATGAATAACATTAAACAAAAGGAAGCAAATGACATTTTTGTGTCTGCTTGCTAAAAGGGATGGGGGCTGGAGAAACAGCTTCAAAGTACTAGAGTGATACTTTTGTTTGATCCCCTGGTGTCTCCTGCAAAAGTGCTTTTTGAGCTCCCAAACCAACCTTTCCATATGCCCGCCCTCCCTACAAAACAACAACAAACACAACCTTTTCATATGCCCTTATAAAACAGCAAGAACAAACTCAACCTGGGTATGGCCTGGTTAGTCATTGTTCCTGCTCCTTCTTGCCTAGTTAAGATGGGTATTGAATGAACAAGCACGAAAAATCAAATCTAAAAATTTCTAGGGAAACTCCTAAGCTACACAGGATGGGCAGACATAGGCACCTACTTCTGCTGGCCTCGTAAACAATGATAAAAGACTGAAGGCACTGACCAGCAAGACTGGGGAATCAGGGGAGCTGACAGTCTCGGAGATATGTAAACTAAAATGGGAAAACAAGAAATCAGATGTACCAGGAATAACTGACTTTGCCAACCACTGTACATAATAACCGTGGAGTGGGGCCACCAGAAGAAGCCTACTTACCATGGAAATCTTAGAGGTGTAGAACTCCTGGGGCTCTCAAAAAAAAAAGGGGCAGAGCAGTGTGGGGGAGAGAAAGTACCAACAGGGAGACACGGACCAATCTTCTCAAGATAAAAGAGTCTACCTATGTAGACCTGCCTAGAAGCAGATTAGAGATATTCTTTCCTCTGGAGATGTTGAATTAGGAAATGACTGGTGGTCTCTGTAGGGGTAGGGATAGGACAGAATGTTAGAAACAGGAACAAAGGAATGGTCTACATAATGAACAGAGGGTGAACTCCACCCATCTCTTCCCTTCTTCAGGTCACTGGGCACCAACATACACTGAACATTGAAGAGGGACATTCAGGAAGAGAAAACTTCTGGAAACATGAAAGTATAAAAAGCACAAGTAAAAGAAAGAAAGAGGCCCATAGGTAAAGGTGAAAAGCTCTGAAGAAGAGATTATTTAAAAAAAACAGAAGACAAAGAGAGTAAAGACAGAATACCCAACTGAGTGAAATTCCAGAAGTAGGGATAGGGGGGAATGAGAAGACAGCTATCAGATAGGGTGGGGGGTTGTGGGCATTTTCCAACTCTGCACTGGGGGGTACTATTTGGTAAGATAGTCAAGCCTTTGCAGCCCAGAAATAAAATCAGCCCAGAAATAAAATCTACCCAAGCACACCATGTCCATTCATTGTTATTTTTTTCCCTTTTGGGTCACACCCGGCAATGTTCAGGAGTTACTCCTGGCTCTGCACTCAGGATTTACTCCTGGTGGTACCATATCGGATGCCAGGGAATCGAACCTGGATCATCCACGTGCAAGGAAAACACTTTCTACCTACTGTGCTATTGCTCTGACCCCCCAATTAGTTTTTAAAAACATTTATAAGAGAGAGATATCTGACTTGCCTTTAAAAATTCAAGAAAATCCTGGCAACCGCTAAGCGCACATTCTCTCCTGGCAATAAGTCACAGGAACTAATGGGGCAGGTTGAGTCTAGGTTGCTATAGGCTCCTCCCCTGTCCGACATTTGTTGAGCCTCACAAGACAGTTGAATTTGACTAAGTGACTTTTAAAAGATCCTTCCAAGACTAGCATTTAATTAGTTCACTGGATCACTTAACTCATTTAGTGAATTTTTGTCAAGCACATTCTATATTTTATATTAGATGCTGAGGATGCAAATGTGAGGTCTGACATAGCCCTCAACAAATTTATTCCCTATGGGTAGTACTTAAAATATTTGTCAGTAAATATTTGCCCCAAAAATGCCTCTGTGCATTAAGGGCTCAGAGAGTGATTCATTCCAAGGGTACAATACCAGGAAACTTCATGGAGAATGTTGTTACTTGAATTGGCTCTTGAAATGTAACAAAGTAGGGGGCCCAGCTCTTGTATTTGAAATAGAATATGAGCTAATCGGCCTTCATCATGGTGTATACTTTCTTGCCACACCTAGCAGTGCTCAGGACTTACCCCTGGCTCTGCTCTCAGATATCACTCCTGACAGGGATTGGGGGACCATATGGGGTGCTGGAAATCAAACCTAGGTTGCCATGTGCAAGGCAAGTGCTCTACACACTGCACTATCTCTCCAAACCCATCTTCATGGCATGTAATATTTTCATTCTTGTAAACTCAAGAATGCTTTTAACTCCTTGATAAGAAAGCTTGATATAAAACATAATGTAATGGCAAGTCACTATTTCCAAAGTTCAACAGGAATAAACTATGAATGTATGGTAGGGTAGGGTATGGTTAGGGTAGGGAAGAGTGGCTAGAGTGGGAAACAGTATGGTATAGTTAGGGCAAGGAATGGCAGGGAATAGTATGGCATATTTAGGGCAGGTATGGTTAGGGGTAGGATATTGTATGGTAGGGTATTTCAATTATTATGTTTGACATGCTGCAATAACCATGGTGGACACAGACAGGCATTGAGTAAGAAGGGGTCAGAAAGTCTTTAATAGGATTTGGACTTGCCTTCCATGATTTGGGGGAAAGTTCAAGGAAATGGGAAATGACTTACTGTGTCTCTTTCAGGAAGCAGGTGAGTCTTGTCTTGGAGATCTTG